>OX333073.1:20037624-20323276 GCA_946863875.1 Alloplasta piceator | reverse complement strand
GGTAATAGTTAAAGCACGAAGATTTCCGGATCTTACATCAGCCATGAAAAGAGCAACGGAAGAAGAAAAAACGGCACAAGGAGGTGACTCGATAAATCGACAAACGGGCGCTGGAAGACACGAATCTATAAAATGTCACCGGTGCCGAGAATCGGGGCATATTGCTCAAGATTCCAGAAGCCAACGGGGACGACGCAGGTTGCCTGCATCCAGGCCGAAACAACCTCAGCAGGGGTGGTACAGTCTACCCGCTCCCAGTACGAGTCATGGCATAAACAAGGTCGACGTCGCATGCCACTACTGCAAGAAACTAGGACACTTCCAGAGAGACTGCCGAAAGAGATTACGGGAGCAGGGGCAAGGAAATCAGGGGCAAAATCCCTCGAAAAGATGGGGGAATCAACAAGGCCCAAAAAACCACAAGCCACCCGAATCGAATGAACAACAGACGACCGATAGTCAAAAAACTTTGGGTATGCTCGGATTAAGCACACTCACGATAGCTGATCTCGATGCCAGACCAGGTAAAATTAACGTAGCCGCGAGCGCGACGATTTCAATGGGCAACGTCAGCACTCCGACGGCACTCGATGCGGCGAGCAATTTCCACATCGCCGCCCAACAGGCAGAAACAGGTACGCTGACCCTTAAAGCAGATACAGGGGCGCAATGCAGCGTAATAAAAAAGGGCTCGCTGAGGGCCGATACCGCGATCAGTGAAGAAACTCTCGATCTCAAAGGAGTCGGAGGTTCTATAATAAGAGCACTGTGCAAGGCAGAAGTGACCCTTATGACCCGCAAGGTTCCAGTTACGCACGGGTTTTATGTCATTAGCGATGATGTGTCAATGGAGACTGACGGGCTCCTTGGAATGGATTTTATGAGAAAACATAACGTGGACATCTTAGGAGGACGAATTATAAAAATATATGGGGACAGTCTACCCCTCACAGATGGCACGTACAAATTGAAACTTCCTCCGAGAGGCGAGAATATCGTGCGGGCAAAAACAGCCAGCAAATTCGTCGGATTGGTCGAACAAGTCGAGATCACTGAGGGCGTAATAATCGGCTCATGTGTCACCCCGTCGTCAGGGAATAGCTGCGTAATCAGCATAATAAATACAACGGAAGAAGAGGTAGAGGTTCAGCGGCCGATGGTTTTAAAAGAACCGCTATCCCTCACAGAAATGCCTGAAAACCATAGAGAGACCGGCATATACGCATTCGAAACGGTTGACGGAACGACCCGATTAGAGAGGCTGCGCCAAGAAATTAAAATGGAACATCTGAATGAGCAGGAGCGAAAAGAATTGCTTGAGATCTGTGAAAAATACGAACGTATTTTTCTTCTCGAAGGGGATCATCTGGAATGCACGAACATGGCCGAACATGAGATCGCGCTGAAAGAGGGGATAAGACCAATCAAGATCAACCCTTATCGTCTACCCGAAATCCATAAAAAGGAATTAGAACGACCAACGGAAGAAATACTCGAAGATGGGATAATTAGACCAAGCAAGAGCCAATGGAACGCACCCTTGATCGTCGTAGCGAAAAAACCAAATGAATCAGGAAGCCGCGCATGAGCGTCGTGGTAGATTTCCGAAAGCTCAACGAAGTCACAGTCGGAGATTCATACCCACTGCCCAATATAACAGGAATATTGGACCAGTTGGGGAAAGCAAAATATTTCTCCACGCTCGACCTCGCGTCGGGATTTCACCAAATCCCGATGGCAGAGAGACCGAGAAAAAACAGCATTTTCAACCCCCCAAGGACACTTCGAATATAATCGAATGCCTTTTGGATTGAAGAACGCACCACCGACGTTCCAGCGGTTGATGAATTTAGTTTTCGCAGGCATACAAGGAACGCGCTGCTACGTATACCTAGATGAGATCGTTATTTACGGAGGAACATTAAAAGAACATAACGAAAGGCTCGAGAAGGTATTTCGACGCCTTAAAGAAGCCAAACTGGCACTGCAACCGCGAAAATGCCGTTTCCTGCGGAAGGAAACGCAATACCTGGGACACGTTATCTCGGGAGAGGGGGTAAAACCAGATCCCGGAAAAATCGTGGCCGTGAAAACATTTCCAAGACCGAAAAACGTGAAGGGTGTACAATCCTTCCTTGGTCTCGCGGGGTACTACAGAAAATTAATAAAAGATTTTGCGAAAATGGCTAAACCAATGACCGAATTGACGAAGAAAGGAGAAATTTTTGAGTGGACGGCGAGACAAGAAGAAGCTTTTGAAAAGCTCAAGAATACACTAACCACAGCCCCACTACTACAATATCCAGACTTCGAAAAACCGTTCGTGGTCACTACGGATGCTTCAGACAGGGCAATAGGAGCTATATTATCGCAGGGTGAGGTAGGTCAGGACTTGCCAATTTGCTACGCAAGCAGAACGCTCAACAAAGCCGAGCAAAATTACACGACCACTGAAAAAGAATTACTCGCGATCGTATGGGCTATTTTACAATTTCGTCCGTATATTTATGGCACAAAATTTAAAGTCGTCACAGATCACAAACCGTTAACTTGGTTGTTTAGCGTAAAAGATCCAGGCTCCAGACTAATGCGATGGAGATTAAAATTGGCTGAATACGAATTCGAAGTCGAATATAAGGCTGGAAAAATTAATACAAACGCTGACGCTTTAAGTAGAGTGTATATAACAACCCGAGCACAGGAGAGAAAGAGAAAAAATAAGAACGAGAGCACAGAAGACAGTGGCCATCGCGGAAGACCTACGAACAGCCGCACAAAGCGGAGCAGCGATAAGAGAGAGAGGGAAGAGGACGGTGATGTGCCTTCGACCACGGGCAAACGGCCAGGGGCCTTCGACAACGCGGGCAAGCCAGAGGGGGCCCGCCCGGGACGCGTGGCGCGGGAGGAACGTGTGCTTGCTCCCGAGCAACAGCGACACTTGAGTAGCAGCGAGAGTGAAGAAAATAGTTGCAGCATAGGCGTAACATGCACCGAGGAAAATACTCGTCAAAATATATTGAGCGAATATCATGACGCACCCTTAGGTGGACACCAAGAGATGACGCAAACGCTGCGTCGCATCAAACTCAAATACAATTGGCCTGGAATGCGCGATGACATCGAAAATTATATTAAAAAATGCGAAAAATGCCAAAAGAATAAGGCACAACCGAGAGGAAAAGCACCAATGATCATTACCGATACACCAAGCCGAGCTTTTCAAAAATGCGCTGTCGACATCGTCGGACCGTTGACCGTTACGTCCGGCGGTAACCGCTATATTCTCACCTTCCAGGATGCGCTCATAAAATATAGCGTCGCGGTGCCATTGCCGAACCAAGAGGCGAACGAAGTAGCAAAAGCTTTCGTGCCACAGATAGTATGCCAATACGGAGCCCCCGAGATCTTATTGTCCGACAAAGAAACGAACTTTTTAAGCAAAACCTTTAAAGCTGCATGCAAGCTGCTAAAAATAAAAAAGATTCAAAGTCCGGCATCGAACGCTCGCAGAATATCTAAAAAACTATTCGGATGAGGATCAAGAAAACTGGGACACGTGGCTGCCGTACGCGATGCTTACATATAATACGACACCGCACACAGCCACAGTGTATACGCCACACGAACTTGTATACGGGAACAAGGCAGAACTGCCGACGGCGCTAAAACAAGAACCTCGTATGACCTATACATACGACGATTATGCCCAAGAATTACGCGAAAGATTAAGAGCAACGTGGAAAACAGCAAGAAAAAATTTGACGAATGCAAAGGAAGCTTCCAAGGCAATATACGATAGAAAATCAAAGCAGCTGAAATTCGAAGTCGGAGATCGTGTGCTGTTATACGATGAAACAGTACGGCGAGGACGGTCTGCAAAATTAACGCCAAAATGGACCGGTCAACACATGGTAACGGAGGTGAATTCCGAAGTAAATTGCACAATAAAAAGAGGTCGAAAATTCACACGCGTACACGTGAACCGGCTTAAACATTTCATTGAACACTAGTTCCGAAATTTTTTTTTTCTCACACAAAAGAAAAAAAACGCACATATACAAAAAAAAAAGAAAAAGAGGGAATAAAATTGTAAAAGACACATCCCATTACAGGACGATGGCGCTGATTGGAACCTCGGCAACGGAAGACAACGCGACATAGTGGAAAATACAAACCTTCGACACATCACCAGGAATTTTCTTCAAAGAATTCGACACGATATTAGTTTATCACGACAAATGGAATTTGGTGGTCAACATAGACTTGCACCCCATCAGGACTCAGAAGAAACAGATAACGCTGGCACTAAACGAATTACAAAAAACGTGCAAAAAACAGGCAACATCTGATGTGCTCTGTAATATTTTGGAGAGCGCAATAATGCGACTAGAAAACAAATCAGCAAAGGAATGAAAATAATCGACATCACTGGGCAAAAAACGAACAGACAACGCGGAGGACTAATCAACGGAATCGGCACCGTGATAAAATCACTGACTGGAAATATGGATGCCGAAGATGCAGAAAAAATAAACCAAGAAATAAACGATCTAAAAAATGGTCAGAAAACAGTCGAAACAAGTCTTAAGGGGAACATCCAAATTATGGAATCGACGATGGAAATCTTCAACAAAACAGCAAGCCACATTGAAGAGAACGAAAAAACACTGGAGAATTTAATAAAAAGAATAGAAAGCTGCATCGAAAACAGATTAGCCAATACAGTGGCACGACAAGACCTCGACGAACACATCACGGGGCTCGGAATCGTGGTGGAGACATTGCTTGGCGATATTCTAGAATTGGAGCATTTTTTAATTGGAGTAGGCCAAGGCGCTGCTGCACCAACGGTGCTGTCACCGCACAAAATAAGTGAATACCTGATGGACGCATTACCGCATCTTCCTCGAGGAAGTAGTTTCCCCGTACAGATAACGCCACACAACACACAAAAATTGCTTCAACTATCAGAAATCAAAGCGTACAGTCAAGGACACAGCGTAGTGTTGGTCATGGTAATACCACTCGTTGGGATAACAGAATATGGGGTAAGCAAAGTATACCCACTACCGACACACATACAGAACGATACATACCAATACTTGGACGTTACAAGCGAACTCGTAATAGTAGACCGAAAGCGAGGAACGTACTTGCGACTGACACCCAACGACCTGCAGAAATGCAAACGTGTGCAAAAAAATTTTATATGCGAACCGAATCATCCGTCTCTACTCATTAAAGACGACCTACCGTGCGAAATACTAATTTATACACGACGAGATTCAGACACAGAGAACTATGCACAAAGAGTAATAACCATTAAGGAGACGATAATAATACCATTGTATCAGACAGGTAAATGCATCTTTATAGCACCAAAACCCGAGCCGGTAACAATTACATGTAAAAACGAAAGAACCGAGCATATTAGACTGAAAAAATCAGGAACACTGGCTTTGACAGGGAAATGCGTTGTGACCGCCACACATTTTAGGATAGAAACAGTACAAAAATTTACACAGCAAGTGTACGAGACATATTCACCTTCATATAACCTAACCTTTTTAGGAGAGATAAGAGAAATTATACCTAAAGTGGCAAGCGAAACGAATAAAATAAAACTACATAGTGTTATAAGCGACGTGAAGGAACTGAACAATTCGGGAGTACGATTGCGTACAATTCAAAAAGATCTAGACGAAAAAACAAAAAGTGACCCGTACTACCCACACACCATAGGGACATACTCATTAAGCACGATAGCAATAGCGGTGATAATTATATTTGCATTGTATAAATTCTTGAAAAAATCACGTGCTCAGCCAACACTGGTGCAAGCGCAACCAGCCGAAGTGGTAGAGATGCAAGAAACCGCACCGAAACCGACAAAACGTAAAATATCATTCAAAAAGGTGAGAGTCACCTTCAAGCGAAATGAACCGAACACCAGCTCGGTGTAACGGCATAGTACGAGATTCATCAAAAAAGCAATACAATAATATGGGTTCAATATGTAACATAGTTAAGGGTAAAACCATAAATAAAGAAATACTGCGGATTCCTTTTCCTAGGGGGGAGGGATGTTGTACCCAGTATAATAGAAGGTACAACGATATTCGGACATTGAACCGAATAAGGTATTTATAATTATAAGGAATAGATTGCGAAACATACGAAAGTCAGTATTTCGAAAGAGGAGCAATGAACCGAGAAATATGAAGAAGAACGCTCGCTTTCGCAAGTACTCAAAATCCCTGACGAACAGGCGACAGGCAAGTGTGACCATATATGGTCACAGAAATGGAAATTGCAACGACATTAATTTCAAAACTAGTATCTTTTAATGGAAGAGGACAGTCTTGATTGACGAGTCGAACAGAGCGGTTCGGTCCCGAATTATATCCATACATTGTTGATTTCAATAAATTGTTATTTACTTGTTACTCCTAACACGAGTTTTTACTCCTAATTGGCAAACATCCCCATAAATATCCCGTATCGGATTCTCAACCGACTTTCCGATACAACACTATGTTTTAAATCATGAGATTCTGAGGGCAAGACGTTGGGGTCCATTGACGTTCTCGATTTTTTTTTCATTCCGCGATGATCACGCATTCCGTTGACTTCTCTGTTTCATCATTCATACATTTTTTTTCTTCTACGCTACGATAACTAAATGAACGCGGAAAAGTGCAAAAGAATTTTGGCGATTATGAAGAAGGGATATTCCGCGCACAAGAATAAACTTCCTTTAAATGGCAAAGTGCGGAGGTTTATCGCGTTTAGTAATCGCATCGTGGTTTTATTCCTAAGAATTTGCGAGCGTCTGATCTGAATGTTGGTGCAAAATTGTGCATTCAATCAACAATTGCCACCTTAATATCGCTTGCGGAAAAATTTATGAAGAGTGGTTCGGGAGTATTAGTGCCCAAAGTGAAAGTGGTGGAAATGGACTCGGCATTTAAATCCAGGATAACCACAGGGCTGTTGATCAATATATCACACAAAGATCTTCGACATTTCTTGGATGATGCGGCAAAACTGATCTTTGAGCGGCTGAGTCATTGCAAATTAATAGCAATTCAAAAGTTGATGTGACGCTAATTTGCATGTTTCGATATTATTAGTAAAGGGAGGAATCGGCTGCGATTCGGCCAGTGGTTCCAAATGAAATTGGACAATTTTGTATAACGTTTCGATCCTTATTCGGATCCTCTTCAGATTTATTATTTCTAAAAATTACATTCATCTTAGTCTTATTTTGTATAATAGATTTCGATATGTTTTGATATGTTTTACATTATAAGTTTATGTGATGTGTCATGACTGACCAGAATTCGTAGGGGTAATTTTTGATCTTTTGATGAATGTTGGATGATATTCATTATGAATTTATTATGTCAAGACAGGTCGTTTTTTTGCGATTTTTGATGTCTGCGAGAGAGAGGGTTTTGAAATTTTAGTGCTTAGTTAATGTTCTTTTTGAGAAAGTGTGTATATGTTATTTACTTATGATTTTCCTATTTGATATTTTCCAAGATTCATTTTTGATCAAAATTGACAATTTTCATTACATGATCTTGTTAAACGGTCCAGGTGTTTCGAGAGCTTACTAGCAACTGAGTATTAGAGACGAGTAAGGAGGACCGTTTAATAAGATCATGTAATGAAAATTGTCAATTTTGATCAAAAATTAATCTTGGAAAATGTCAAATACGAAAATCATAGGTAAATAACATATACACACCTTCTCACAAAGAACATTAACTAAGCACTCAAATATCAAAACCCTCTCTCTCGCAGACATCAGAGATCGGAAAAAAACGACCTGCCTTGACATAATAAATTCATAATGAATATCATCCAAGATTCATCAAAAGATCAAAACTTACCCCTACGAATTCAGGTCAGTCATGACACATCACATAAACTTATAATGTAAAACATATCAAAACATATCAAAATCTATTATACAAAATAAGACTAAGATGAATGTAATTTTTAGAAATAATAAATCTGAAGAGGATCCAAATAAGGATCGAAACGTTATACAAAATTGTCCAATTTTATTTGGAACCACTGGCCGAATCGCAGCCGATTTCTCCCTTCACTAATTCTCTACACGGCCGCTATCCAAATCAACACTTGAATCAACCGGCTTAAAACTCGAAGAAAATGACCTTCTTCAACGAGGTTCTACAATTATTTGGTTGCATCATCCTTGCAGCCTTCAAGAATTGGGAACGCAATAACATCGAGAAAAATCGTTACCACCAACAACTATGGTTTTTACTGAAATGCAGACGAAAGGTCTAATACCTAAACACATTTATTCGCAGAACATAAACAACATCCTAATTTTTAATAACCGAAATAAATTTTCAACTAAAAGCAATCTTACACAAAACTTACAAATCTTTACTCAACATAGAGATTGATGACCTGAATTACAAAATTAAAATTCTCAACAAAAAAATTCAAAAAAACACACAACTAATCGCGAAAACTCTAAAACACATAAACGAAAAATTCTTCAAACTTGAACAAATCAAACTGAACAGAATATCAAAATAATTTTTTGACAAACACCAAAACAATTAAACAACCTCATTTATGAAAGAACACGAAATATCCATTAACATATTTTTAATTATGACGAATTCCTAAGAACAATCGCATCACAATCGAATCGAAATCAAAGAAACATAAACGATCAAAATCAACATACAAGGCAAGAACCGACATCACATATTAATCTTTTTAATTCTGCAACATCAAACAATACTCACTACAACATAAGCAATAACATAATTAATGACCTATTAACTAACATAGAATCAACAATCTCAAACAACAAAGTTGAAGAATGGCTAATCGATCTAACAAACATAGACATTCCAACACATATAACAACCTTTTTATCATTAAGTGGGATTTTTTAAGGAGCCTGTATTTTTGCAAAAAAAAATCGAATTTAGAAAAACCTTGATACATGGTAGATCGGAAATTTCATCAGCTTTCGATTGCGACCACGTTCGTTGCGATTGGTCAATAATTGCGGGCGTGGGAGGCAAAAAGGTGGGGGAGTGCAAAATTGGGCCTCCCGCGAGTGTCGGGATTTTAGGGTTGCGAGTGCCCCAGAGGCTCTGTGCGGTATCAAACGAAAGGGTATCACTCAGAGATTAGAAAAAGTTGCATTAGAATCGAATCCCCCACCCCCCGAGGGAGGGGTGGTGCCAAAAGGGTGAAACGGTATGTCGGGCATAATGAGAAAAGGGTTCGTCCGATCGGGTTAATTTTTTTTCGAGAATCATTTTTTTTGAGTACTCCGTGACCCTGTGAAAAAAAACCTGAGAAAAACCGCCCCTGAAATGAAAATTCACGTGTCCCGCCGGAACACATTTTCATTCGCGAGCATTTTTTGCATCGAAAAACTCGACAACATTTTTTTTTCAATTACGCCTCATTAAAAAGGACATTTCAACGAATGAAGTCGTATTTTTTTCATATTTTTCCTATGCCTGGTTCATCTCAACGAGGCATTTGAAAAACGCGTTGCGAATCGAGATTCTTTCGATGGTCGTGGCTTTCCACAATAGATGAGTACCACTCTTGAGGCTGTTTTCGATCAGTCGTATTCAGTCCCCACCATTTTTTCACGAGCCAATCAAAAGACTTCATGGGACTTAGAATATTTTCGATATCTCGTGTTCGTGCTGGAGCGCGTACCATGGAGAGAGACTCCCGTGTCGCTATCCAGAACTTGGAATATTTTTGCGACAAAATTTTGCTTCCTCCCGCCAATCGAGCGACTTTTTGGCGTATTTTGCGAAACTTTTAGTTTTATTAGACGTAAAGTAACGAAGATTTCTATGCAATAAATTACAATACGTTTTTAATACGTAGATTTATTTGCATAATGAAAAAATAAAGAAATTTCTTTTTCCCTGATTATTTTTCAGGTAAAAATGCATGATGGCATGATTATTAATTGTATTGCAAACAAGAATGTTCAAACGTTGAAAAAAATTAGTAGCCCTGAAAAGGCCCGTTTATTTTTTCTTTCTCGTTTTCATCGAGTTGATCTGCAAAATTTTCAATAACTCGAGGATCGAATTTTTCTATAAAAATGTTCGATACCTTGCGCGAAGTGGAAGAGAGTGCGAGCAAAAAATAATTCTCGCAGCATACCGTGCTCGTCTCGAAATTTCTTTTCTTTTTTTTTTATCTTTCATCGGGCATGGAGTTTTCCTAAGTACAAAATAATTTTTGACACTTAAAAGAGCCATTGCATTTTATTACATTCGATCGCGTCAATCCACAAAATCCGTTAAGTCGTCATCGCCGCTCTGAATGTGCTGATAAAAACATAAATTTGGAATACCTAAAAACATCCATTTTTATCTGCGAACAGGTGTATTACGTTCAAAAATTTTGATGGCTCTGAAAAGGGCCGATTTTTATCTCGAGGCGTCGTGGCATCGAGTTTCGAGTTGAATCCATCGCTGATTCATTTCACGTAGAGTGGGGAGAGAGATGCGGACACGTCGAGCAGCGCGAGGCGACTAGAGCAAGAGCCATGCGCGCAACGGCTTTATATACACTAAACCCAAGCGGTGGCGCATTCTGATTGGCCCGTGAAGCTAGGAGGGGGATGGTTGTGCGTACCGAGCCTCTGATTAGTCAGATGACAAGCTCCAGCATGTCTTTTACCTATTCTTCCGAAATCAAAGATTTTCAAAAACTTGGCAAATTTTCGCGACAACATTTTGCTTCCTCGCGCCAATCGAGCGACCTTGGCGTATTTCACGAAACTTTTCGTTCATTTGGCGTAAAGTAAAGAACAATTCTATGCAATAAATTACAATATGTTTTTACAACGCAGATTTGCATGTTCAAAAAATTGAAAAATTTCTTCTTTCCTGATTTTTTTGCTCAAATTTTATGATGGCCCGCTTATTTATTTTATTGCAAACAAGAATGTGCAAACGTTGAAAAGAATTGGTAGCCCTGAAACGGGCCGTTAATTTTTTCTTTGTTGTTTTCATTGAGTTCATTTGCAGAAATTCAATAACTCAGTGATTGAATTTTTCGATACTTTTCCACTTCGTGGAAGGTATCAAAATAAATCGGTGATTAAACTTTCGGCAAATGACCTCAATGAAAACAACAAAAAAAAATTTAACGGCCCTTTTCAGGGCTACCAAATCTTTTCAACGTTTGCACATTCTTGTTTGCAATAAAATAAATAATCATGCCATCATAAAATTTGAGCAAAAAAATTCAGGAAAAAAGAAATTTTCCAATTTTTTGAACATGCAAATCTGCGTTGTATCAACATATTGTAATTTATTGCCTATAGAATTATTCTTTACTTTACGCCAAATGAACGAAAAGTTTCGTGAAATACGTCAAAGTCGCTCGATTGGCGCGAGGAAGCAAAATTTTGTCGGGAAAAATTGCTAAGACCTTAAAAATCTTTGATTTCGGAAGAATAGGCAAAAGACATGCTGGAGCTTGTCATCTGACCAATCAGAGGCTCGGTACGCACAGCCATCCCCCCCCCTAGCTACACGGGCCAATCAGAATGCGCCACCGCTTGGTTTTAGTGTATATAAAGCCGTGGCGCGCATGGCTCTTGCTCCAGTCGCCTCTCGCTGCCCGATGTGTCCGCATCTCTCTCCCCACTCTACGTTAAATGAATCAGCGTTGGATCATCTCGCAACTCGATGCCTCGAGATGAAAATCAGCTCTTTTCAGAGCCATCAAAATTTTTCAACGTAATACAACTGTCTGCAGTCAAAAATGGATGTTTTTAGGTATTCCAAATTTATGTTTTCATGTTTTATTCAGCACATTCAGAGCGACGATGACGACTTTACGGATTTTGTGGATCGACGTGATTGAATTTAATAAAATGCAATGGCTCTTTTCAGTCCCAAAAATTACTTTGTACTTGGAAAACTTTATGCTCGATTAAAAAAAAAAAAAAAAATTCGAGACGAGCACGGTATGCTGCGAGAATTATTTTTTGCTCGCACTCTCTTCCACTTCGCGCGAGGTATCGAACATTTTTATAGAAAAATTCGATCCCCGAGTTATTAAAAGTTTTGAAAATTAACTCGATGAAAACGAGAAAGAAAAAACAAACGGTCCTTTTCAGGGCTACTAATTTTTTTCAACGTTTGAACATTCTTGTTTGCAATTAAATTAATAATCATGCCATCATACATTTTTACCTGAAAAATAATCAGGGAAAAACAAATTTCTTTATTTTTTCATCATGCAAATGAATCTACGTTTCAAAAATGTATTGTAATTTATTGCATATAAATCTTCGTTACTTTACGCCTAATAAAACTAAAAGTTTCGCAAAATACGCCAAAAAGTCGCTCGATTGGCGGGAGGAAGCAAAATTTTGTAGCAAAAATATTCCAAGTTCTGGATAGCGATACGGAAGTCTCTCTCCATGGTACGCGCTCCAGCACGAACACGAGATATCGAAAATATTCCAAGTCCCATGAAGTCTTTTGATTGGCTCGTGAAAAAATGGTGGGGACTGATAACGACTGATCGAAAACAGCCTCAACAGTGGTACTCATCTATTGTGGAAAGCCACGACCATCGAAAGAATCTCGATTCGCAACGCGTTTTTCAAATGCCTCGTTGAGATGAACCAGGCATAGGAAAAATATGAAAAAAATACGACTTCATTCGTTGAAATGTCCTTTTTAATGAGGCGTAATTGAAAAAAAATTTTGTCGAGTTTTTCGATGCAAAAAATGCTCGCGAATGAAAATGTGTTCCGGCGGGACACGTGAATTTTCATTTCAGGGGCGGTTTTTCTCAGGTTTTTTTTCACAGGGTCACGGAGTACTAAAAAAAAATGATTCTCGAAAAAAAATTAACCCGATCGGACGAACCCTTTTCTCATTATGCCCAACATACCGTTTCACCCTTTTGGCACCACCCCTCCCTCGGGGGGTGGGGGATTCGATTCTAATGCAATTTTTTCTAATCTCTGAGTGATACCCTTTCGTTTGATACCGCACAGAGCCTCTGGGGCACTCGCAACCCTAAAATCCCGACACTCGCGGGAGGCCCAATTTTGCACTCCCCCACCTTTTTGCCTCCCACGCCCGCAATTATTGACCAATCGCGACGAACGTGGTCGCAATCGAAAGCTGATGAAATTTCCGATCTACCATGTATCAAGGTTTTTCTAAATTCGATTTTTTTTTTCAAAAATACAGGCTCTTTAAAAAATCCCACTTCAATTAGACATGACTGTACATCTACAACACCATCTCAGAATTTGAATCAAAAATAGATAATTCACTAGAAAAACCAATACATGATGAAACTAGAAAGAAATTCACCAAATTAATTGATAAAGTAAAAAATCCAAACTCATTTGTTAACACCAACAAAATTATCAAAGATACATCTTCTTTCCTCAAAAACAATCCTCAATTAATAATTACAGGAGCAGATAAAGGAAACTCAACCGTTATATTAGATAAACAAGATTACATTACCAAAGCCCATAATTTACTGGCATATAAAAACAACATATAAAATCACAAATAAAAACCCACTTAGCAGACTACAAAAAGGCGTTAACCAAATTCTCACAAGATGGAAAAACTTTAAAATAATAGATGAAACCACACAAAATCAATTAAAAGCAGAAAACTGTAACTTAGCACGATTATACTGTCTTCCAAAAACTCACAAACAAAATTATCCGCTACGTCCAATAGTATCCTCTATCAATAGCCCTACACATAAATTAGCCGCATTCATCCAAACAAAACTCTAAAAATTAATAGACACCACAAACTCATACATCCAAGACAGCTTCTCAGTTAAAGAATTGGTATCAAACATCTTTATACCTTTTAACCACAAACTCATTTCCTTTGATGTCGTCTCACTTTACACTAATGTGCCTTTAGAATTGGTCATACAAAGCCTCCAAAAACGATCAAATCTTTTTTCAGAAAAATTTCCACTAAACGAAATAATTAAAACAATCAAATTCATAATGTTTTCAACCTTCTTTACCTTTAACGACAAAAGATATCAACAAATATTTGGTTTACCCATGAGTTCACCGTTGGCCCCAATATTATCAAGCATTGTTATTATCGATTTGGAAACAAACTGCCTTGAAGAACTAAAATTCACGATACCAATCTATAAAAGATACGTAGACGATATGATAATAGCTCTTCCCATAGACAAAATAGAATCAACACTTAATCTCTTTAACTCGTATCACACTAAACTACAATTCACAGTTGAAATAGAAACAAACAACAAAATACCATTTCTAGACATCTTAGTAATCCGAAAAAACAACTCAATAATCACCGACTGGTGCAGAAAACCTACCTGGTCAGGTCGATTCATAAATTTCTTTTCTCATCACCGTCTTAGTCAAAAAAAAGGAGTTATAACGAAGTTAATAGATAGAGCGATAAAACTATCAGACGTTTACTTCCACCAAAAAAACGATAAAATAATTAAAAACACAATGACACAAAACTGTTGTCCAATTTCCTTCACAGAAAAGATAATAAGACAAAGACTAACATTAATTCAAGCACAATCAAATACAAACAACACATTCGACTCCTCTAGATTGATAAATTTACCATATACTGAAAATATTCACCACCAACTAATCCGTCTCTTTCGACAATTCAATATAACATTAGTCACCAACAACCAACACAACATTCGCTCTATCATCGGTTCCACAAAAGACAAAATAGACAAGATGAATAAATCAAACGTAGTTTACCGAATCGATTGTAACGATTGTGATGCATTGTACATAGGACAAACAAAAAGATATCTAAAAACCAGAATCGACGAACATAAAAATAGTCTCAGACACACTAACACACAGAATACAGCGTTAGCTAAACACGGAATCAAATTGAATCACAACTTTAAATTTGACGATGTCAAAATTCTAAATAGCGAAAAATAGCTAAAAAAGCGATTAATTCTTGAAATGATACAGATTGAAGCGCATTCCAAAGCAATTAATTTTAGAACCGACATTGACAAACTAAGCAACATATATAATTCAATAATTTAACAAAACTTTAAATAATAACTGAAAAATCTTAAATTGCCAACCATCAGCTTGAAACTCATTACCAAATCTAACAGTTATCAATTTAAAACCGGTTTAAGACTCGCTACCACAATTCGTCCGGCATGTAAAAATAATCAACGGCAACTTCCTCAACCGTAACGAATAGCCCCACTCTTCAATACTCGATCCCACTGCCCAACCTCGTTACTCGTCTCTAATACTCAGTTGCTACTAAGCTCTCGAAACACCTGGACCGTTCAACAAGATCGTGTAATGAAAATTGTCAATTTTGATCAATAATGAACCTTGGAAAATATCAAATAGGAAAATCATAGGTAAATAACATATACACACCTTCTCACAAAGAACATTAACTAAGCACTAAAATATCAAAACCCTCTCTCTCGCAGACATCAAAGATCGCAAAAAAACGACCTGTCTTGACATAATAAATTCATAATGAATATCATCTAAGATTCATCAAAAGATCAAAAATTACCCTACGAATTCAGGTCAGTCATGACACATCACATAAACTTATAATGTAAAACATATCAAAACATATCAAAATCTATTATACAAATCAAGACTAAGATGAATGTAATTTTTAGAAACAATAAATCTGAAGAGGATCCGAATAAGGATCGAAACGTTATACAAAATGGTCCAATTTTATTTGGAACCACTGGCCGAATCGCAGCCGATTCCTCCGTTCACTAATTCTCTACACGGCCGCATATTCACATCAACATTTCGATATTATTGAAGAGAAAAAATCGTTTCAGACTGCGAACGCGGTAATATTACCAACGACGAATATCATGGAGTGGCTCGACGATCATGTACAAACCATCTTGCCGGCAAAAGTTAAAGATTTTGAGGAGAACGAATCTGGTTAGACGCTCCATGAAGTTTTACACCTGCAAAGTGGAATAGTGCCGGTGTATTTTAGTGCAAACGAATCGCAAATAACCACAATTCATTTGCTAGTTGTCGCATGAGAGGACGACGACGACGACGTCGACGACGATGATGACGATAACGTTGGTGATGATAAATTTCAACTGCACACGCCAGTACATCACTTCGCTTGGATACGAAATCTCTCTCGTCTGGTCAGCGCTCAATATCAAAACATGACCATCGTACGTGGATATGTGACAGGTGTCTGTGTCGCTTTAGAAATTTAACCTCAACAAACATCACGTTGACTACGTAAGTATAAATAAAACATGTCGAGTCATATTGCCCAAGCCAGAACAAGCAATTTTTAAATTCATCAATTTTCGTTATAAAGAGAGGGTCCTATTTATCATTTACGCTAATCTGGAATGTCTCCTCGAGCCCATTGCTTCACCACAAGTTACCAAAAAAACAGTGAGTTATCAAAAACACGCACCTCACAGTATCGGTTATTATTTAAATTGTTCGTTTGATGATTCAATGACCGAATGTAAGAGTTATCGCGGTAAAGATTGCATAAACTCGTTTATGCAAGGATTGGTCAAATTCTCAAGCTCCCTCGATGCGCAAATAAAAACTGTCGCACCAGTGGAACAATTGAACACCAAGAATCTTCGTAAATTCAATTCAGCGAAAATTTGTCACATGTGTGAAAACCCTTTTATTGCCGGATGTGTGAAAGTTCGTGACCATTGTCATTTTTCGGTTAAATTTCGCGGTGCAGCCCATCAGGATTTTAATTTGAATTACACAAAATCTCACGTAGTTCCCATCGTCTTCCACAATCTCTCCGGTTATGATTCTCATTTTTTGATTCGAGCATTGGTCACGGCATTCGAGGGAAGCGCAGACCTCTTGCCCGTGAATAAAGAAAAATATATCTTATTTATAAAAGTCGTCGATGGTACATGTATATACTATCGATTTATTGATTCATACCGTTTTATGCCGAGTAGTCTGGAAAAATTGGCCTCTTACCTCACAAATGATTACAAATTGATTACACGTAAGCGTCGTAATAGTGCAGTGGAACTAGAATTATTGGAGAGAAAGGGAGTTTTCCCCTATGATTATCTCGACGATTGGACGAGACTCGACGAGACTGAATTACCAAGTAAAGATAAATTCTACTCGAAACTCTACAACGAGGACATTACGGACGAGGATTATGCACGTGACGTTCGGACAACATTCAAAATAAAAACCTTGGGTGAATATTCGGACTTGTACCACAAGACTGATATATTGCTTCTTGCTGATATTTTTGAAACCTTTCGATCCAACTGCTTGACGGCATACAATCTTGATCCACTGCACTATTACACAGCGCAAGGTCTTGCGTTCGATGCTATGCTCAAGTGCACTAGTATTGAACTTCAACTCTTCACTGATATTGTTATGCTGTTATTTATCGAGCGGGGTATTCGGGGTGGTGTGGCTCAATGCTCAAATCGGTACGCGAAGGCCAATAATCGGTACATGATCTCCGATTTCAATAAAGACGACGATGAGACCTATTAGATGTATTTTGGTGTAAATAATTTATACGGTGCAACAATGAGTAATCCACTGCCTTATAGCTCCTTCGAGTGGGTAGAGAATTTTGATGCGAATAATATTCAATCGCTTCCCGATGACGATGAAATCAGATATATATTCGCGGTTGACTTGGATTATCCGAAAGACATTCACGATCTCCACAAAGATCTTCCATCATGTCTCGAACATTACACACCTCCGGGATTCAAACAATCGAAACTTATGACGACTTTATTATCACAACAGAGGTATGTCATACATTTCCGAAATTTGAAACAAGCTCTCACCCTCGGTTTTCGTATAACGAAAATTCATCGAACTTTAAAATTTCGACAAAAAGCATGGCTCAAAAAGTATATTGACATAAACACCGAACTGCGTAAAAAGTCAAGAAATGAATTTGAGAAAAAAAATTTCAAACTCATGAATAATGCAGTTTTCGGTAAGACTATGGAAAACGTTAGGCAATATCGGGATGTTAAGCTTGTGACAAAATGGGGTGGACCTTTTGGTGCAAGGGCTTCAATCGCAAGGGCGACATTTGACAGCTGCACGGTTTCTGATCATGACATGGTCATCATTGAATTGAATCGAGCTAAAGTAAATTTTGAGAAACCTATGTACCTTGGGTTTTCAATTCTCGACATGTCGATAATCCTCATTTATGACTTTCATTATAATTACATAAAAAAGAAGAATGTTGATCAAGTCAAACTACTTTAGACCGATACTGACAGTCTCATTTATCACATAAAAACTCCCGATATGACGAAGGATGATTTGCACAAAGGGCATAGATGGTGAAATGGCCCCGGGCGAATATTTAATCGCTACTTCGAGGATATGTAGGTACTAATGAAAGACAATAACCCTCCAAAAATCAGACGTCTAACTCAACGCGATTTCGAGTAAATCAATAAATACTCAAAATCCGAAAAACTTTTTTATCTCAGGAACGGCTTAATCGATTTCAATAAAATTTTAGGACGTTACAGGGATACATAAAGACTTTCTCCAGAAAAATTAACAGCCATATAGGGTTCTATTATCCTGTAAAAAAAATGTTTTTTTTTTAAATCTTTTTTTTAATCATGATAAGATTTTAGCAAAATTATGAAATATTTTTTTTTCGAAGCTTCGCACTCTTTTATATAACATATATTTTTTTTGATTGACTCGGATTGGTGCGCCATATTGAAAAAAAATAAAAACTGTTTTTTAATATGAATTTTCCGTTTTTTTGACAATTATTGGTCGTTATTATATAACAACAATCGATATATGATAAACTTTATTTTTAAAAAATCAAAATTATTTTGGTAGAATTGGTAAAACAAATTTTACATCAGTTGATTAATTCTTACTAATTAAAAAAAACAATCAATGACAGTGAGTGAAAGAGTGATATTTCGTGCCTACTGTAATCACTTTTCAAAAAGAAAAAACACACCCACACTCCATGCTATTTACGCCGGCCCTGAGTAGGCGCCATAAGGTGCCACAAAATGTGCCGCCTCTGTCAAATACGAAGAGGTCAAATCCGTGGCGGTCAAATAACACTGTACTCCCGGTCTGCTGCTCACCTCGCGATATAGATATAGCGCTCTGAACTTGATATTGGATGAGTGCCAATGTAAACATATATGATGCGCCAATGTAAATACATATATACACGCACACTCCCGAGTTTTTTGTCGACACGGCGTGCGTCCAGGCAAGGCCGCGAAAATTGAGAATAAGATCAGGTGCCGGGAGACCGGAAGTTCAGTGTGCGAAGGAGTCCAGTGTACTAGACGTCTGAAAAAATTCTGTTACAACTAGTGGAATAAAGTTTTCTGTCGCTCTTGTTTTTAACTGTCTTAAAAATGTCATCGTCTAAAACGAATACCGCTCAGTGCTGTATATGCTTTACTTATATAAGAAAAACTGTGGGTAATCACAAGCTCATATCATCAGAAGAAGACGTTGATGAATTCTTGCCATGTTTTGACACTGAAATTTACATTGGGGATGTTATATGTGCTGCTTGTCGAATGACAAAATATAAAAAACGAAAAGTCGACGAAACAGTGGTTGAAAATTCTGCTGATAGTGCGTCTGAAGTAATTACCAGTCAAGAATTAGAGAAATCAGAGTCCAGTTTATCTCACTTGAGTCTCTCTCAATCAAGTTCTGAAGCTCGAACCTTTAAAATGAACTTGAAACCTGTCGAAAATGAAGAGTACATTACGATCTGCATGAAGAGAACAGTTGCCACGCACAAATATTGTTGTGTTTGTTGTGTTGTTGACAAAGATTTGATTGTTGTCCCGCAAAATGCTAGGATGCAATCATTTGTGAAGAACCGAATCTTCATTCCAAAACGGAATCGTTGCTGTGAAAAACATCTTATTCACAAACGTTTCTACGAAGATGATCTGAATATGATCAAAGTTTATTCGAATTGGACTTTAATATCGGCATCAGAATTGTTCGAGACCATGGACAACGTTGCTGTCGAATGCGATTCTACTCCACTTGATCGAATAAGTGACTTTAATTTGTCAGACCAGCAACTCTATGTTTTCACTGGTATCACTTTGGGAAAACTTGATTGAGCTACGAGATCTTCTCACATCTATGCGTAATACTGAGACTCGCAGTGTCACTCAAGCACTAATTGTATTTTTATTCAAGCTGAGAACTGGAAATTCTAATAAGTTGATATCATCTATTTTACAACTAGAAGAAGAGCAGCTAGTGTCTCATTATTCAGCTCAGATAATTCAATGCTTTGAAAATGACATACTTCCTTTATATTTTGGTTTTCCGGCGGCTTCGAGAAATGACCTTATACATAATCAAACATCTTCGACTGCAAAGAAACTTGATACTGATATCGATGATAAACTCATTTTGATTTGTGATGGAACTTACGCGCGCCACCAAAAAAGTTCGAATAACGATTATCAGCGTAAATCTTATTCTGGTCAAAAAAAAAACTTCGCTGTGCAAACCGTTCACTATTTGTACAACAAACGGATATATAGTAAATATGATGGGACCCTATTACGCGAATCAAAACGACGCTGAAATAATGAAACACATTATTGACGATCCTGAAGGTTTAAGCTCATTAATAACGCCTGGAGATGTTTTTGTTGTTGATCGTGGTTTCCGCGACGTGAAAGAACATTTAGAAAATAAAGGCTATCGCGTTCTAATGCCAGCATTAAAAGGAAGACGTAACCAATTAACCACAGAAGAATCAAATGAGTCACGATATGTAACCAAGATTCGTTGGGTGGTTGAAGCGACCCACGGGATGATAAAAGAAAAATATCAATTGCTCGATCACACGTTTGACAATAAAATGATTCCAAAAATTGGAAACTACTATAAAATTGCCTCATTTCTGCACAACAAGTTTAACAAGCGACTCGATTCTGACTTAGAATTTTCTGGTGAAGTCATTCAAAGGATGGATTCACAAAAATTCATGAAAAATACTTTAGCTGATGAAGTAGAAAAAAACAAGTGGCAACGTAAGAAGCTTCCTTTTCAAACGATAACAACAAGTGATTTGACTGACTTTCCAGAAATGACAGTGAAAGAATTAAAGATTTTATTCACTGGTTCTTATCAATTTAAGCAGGCAATTTCATACCTCGCAGAAATGATTGATGAATCAGGGAATTTAAATCTTCAATACGTCAAGGATAAAACTAATATCTTAAAAATATTAGTTCAGTCACGTCATATAAGCAGGAAGCAATACAGATGTTTCATAGAATACAAACGGAATTGTATAGGATGTACAGGTATATCCAGGTATAGCTGTGAATGTGCAAATGGGCGAAGAACTGTTGGTTGCTGTTCCCACATTGCAGCAATTATTTATTATTTAGCATATAGAAGATATTTATCGCAGATTCCAATGCCAGCTCAATATTTGAACAAACTATTCGATTATGATCAAACGAATGTTGTAATAGAAGAAGACAGTGATGAAGACTGAAAATCAGTGTACAATTGTCCTACATGCTTTATTATTTTATTTTTTTTCATTGTATCGCGGAGTAATTATTCTTGTAAATAATGTTAAAAATGTAAATAATGTAAATAATGTACATAATGTAAATAATGTAAATAATGTAAATAATGTAAATAATGTAAAATTTCTGTGTTCATTATAATATCCAATTTGATCTAAGTTAATTAATAAATAGTCAATTATAAAAGAACCGTTATTGATTGTTTTTGTAATTAATAAAAATTAATCAACTGATGTAAAATTTGTTTTACCAATTTTACCAAAATAATTTTTATTTTTTTTCGATTGAATTTATAATATATCGATTGTTTATTATAAAATAACGACCAATAATTGTCAAAGAAATAGAAAATTCATATTAAAAACAGTTTTTATTTTTTTTCAATACGGCGCACCAATCCGGGACAATCGAAAAAAATATATGTTATATAAAAGAGTATGAAGCTTCGAAAAAAAAATATTTCATAATTTTGCTGAAATCATATCATGCTTAAAAAAAAGTTTTTTTGAAAAAAACTTTTTTTTTTACAGGATAATAAGACCCTATATGGCTGTTACTTTTTCTGGAGAAAGCCTTTATGTATCTCTATAACATACTAAAATTTCATTCAAATTGATTAAGCCGTTCCTGAGAAAAAAAAGTTTTCCAATTTTTCAGTATTTATTGATTTACTCGAAATCGCGTTGAGTTAGACGTCTGATTTTTGGAGGGTTATTGTCTTTCATTAGTACCTACATATCCTCGAAGTAGCGATTCAATATTCGCCCGGGGCCATTTCACCATGCTTATCCCCCTATGCCCTTTGATACATCCGATTATGAGCCCGACAATCCCTGTGGTATACCACTAGCTAATAAAAAAAATATTGGGACTAATAAAGGATGAAAATAAGAGAAAAATAATGGAGGAATTTGTAGGGTTGCGAGCCAAACTATACGCCTTCAGAGTCCCAGGTGACAATGAAGAAATAGAAAAGAAAAAAGCCAAAGACATTCGAGCGGCAACGTTAAGATCGATTACATTTAATGATTATAAAGAGTGTCTATTCCACCATGCAAATGTAAAAGAAACTCAACACTCAATTCGTAGTAGAAAAAATGTCGTCGAAACTATTGCGCAGACCTAATTAGCTCTCAGCTGGGATGTCAATAAAAGAATTTTGCTTAGAAATTCTACCGATACCCTACCATGGGGTTATGACATTATCGAAGATATGGATGAATGATGTGAAAAAAAAACTTGAAAACAATGAAAATGGTTTTTAAAAAGAACTGTTATTGTAACAATGTTTAAGAATTATTTTTTATGCAATGGATTTTGAGAAAAAATATTTCGAAATATATGAATTTAGAAAAAGAAAAAAAAACTGGAAAAAAAACATTGGAAAGGTTTAAAAAACTGTAAATGTAATAGTGTTTAAGAAATATACTAAAAATACAATATGTTTAAACAATTATTTTTAATGTGTCAGATTTTGAAAAAATATATGAAAATCCACGAATTCGGGGGAAAAAACTCGAAAAAAAATTGAAAAAGGCTTTTAAAAAACTGTAAATATAATAATGTTTAAGAATTATGATAAAAATACAATAATATGCATTAACAATTATATTTGATACGGCGTATTTTGAAAAATATTTATAAATGTACGAATTTGGAAAAAAATTGTATTCTCCTATTTAATCTCCCAACCATGTGTTTTTCATTATAAAACAAAGAATTGAGAAGATACATTTTAAATATTTACCTCGTAATTTTTCAATAAAGAAACGAAATATAAATAAAAATCACCGATAATAATCATTTTGAAATCCTTCCTATCGCCAAAAAAGCGTTCCTCGGAAACAAAAAAAAATCATCCAAAGTCTTAATTTCACAAATCAGCTTTATTGATCCATGTGTTCTGGGTGTCATCAAATCCCAATCATTTCACAACATTTTTATCATCTTGCTTCAGCGTTTCACGCTTTTTTGGCGATAGGAAGGATTTCAAAATGATTATTATCCATGATTTTTATTTATATTTCGTTTTTTTATTGAAAAATTACGAGGTAAATATTTGTAAATGTATCGACTCAATTCTTTGTCTTATAATGAAAAACACATGGTTGGGAGATCAAATAAGAGAATACAATTTTTTTCCAAATTCGTACATTTATAAACATTTTTCAAAATACGACGTATCAAATATAATTGTTAATACATATTATTATATTTTTATCATAATTCTTAAGCATTATTATATTTACAGTTTTTTTTTAAACCTTTTTCAATGTTTTTTTGAGTTTTTTCCCCCAAATTCGTAGATTTTCATATATTTTTTCAAAATCTGACACATAAAAAATGATTGATTAAACATATTGTATTTTTAGTATAATTCTTAAACACTATTACATTTACAGTTTTTTAAACCTTTCCAATGTTTTTTTTCAGTTTTTTTTCATTTTCTAAATTCACATATTTCGATATATTTTTTCTCAAAATCCATCGCATAAAAAATAATTCTTATACATTGTTGCAATAACAGTTCTTTTTAAAAACCATTTTCACTGTTTTCAAGTTTTTTTTCACATCATTCATCCATATCTTCGATAATGTCATAGCCCATGGTAGGGTATCGGTAGAATTTCTAAGCAAAATTCTTTTATTGTCATCCCAGCTGAGAGCCAATTGGGTCTGCGCAATAGTTTCAACGACATATTTTCTACTACGAATTGAGTGTTGAGTTTTGTCTACATTTGCATGGTGGAATAGACACTCTCTATAATCATTAAATGTAATCGATCTTAAAATTGCCGCTCGAATGCCTTTCGCTTCTTTCTGTTCTATTTCTTTGTTACGTACGAACGTAACACGAGATTTATTTTTCCCTGCTAGACTTACCGTCGTTAGATTTTTGGGCGCCTTGCCTCGTCCTATACAGGCCCGTTCCCGGCGCGAGATGGGTGATCGTTTGAAATAATTATTAAAATAATAGAATTCGGTTAAGATAACTCTAGTTTATTAGTCGTAGAAAAGTCGTTGGAAAATTGAGTGCGAGATGCACGTACAAGTTCCGCACGCAATTAACTATATCACTAACCTAATTTTCCACACACACACATTCTCAGATTCGCTCACCCTTGCTGGTTATCCAAAGTTTCCTTTGATGATTGAGCAGGTCTTTCTTAAATCCGCCTTCAATCCTACAATGCTTTCAGTCACAGTCACAATCAGTTTGAATAATAATTTAACGGTTGCACTCGGTTTCTCCCGACACAATAGCCCACTATGCGATACTGATCTCGCCTACACGCAGATCAGATTTACAGCGCGACGCAGGGAGGAAGCAGAGATTCCGGATTCACAGTTTTAGCAATATTAAAACGGTCAAAAACAGTTCGAATAATTGATATAATTTTACGGGTGCTCGCAACGCAATAGCCCACTATGCGATACCTATCCCGCCTACACGCAGATAGGGTTTACAGACGCGGCGCACACGGAGAAAACGGTGAGCTCGCAAAATGTAATGAATACAATGCTATTATAAAATATACTATTTATACCGGCATAAGTATTAAACGGAAGATAGTGATTGCAATATGGTATAGTAAAAATTATGAAATGGAAACGTTACTAACACAAATAGTAAATTTTAGTCTGTAAATGGTATGGGGCACTGTGGGATCTACTCTCAATACAATATGCGGAATAATACGGAATCGAGTGTCGCGTATAGTAACATTTAAAATTTCGAGCAGCATTCAGAACGACTGCTATTGTATAAACATTGTTTTGTATTCCTCACTAACCCTGCCACGATGATTATAGGCGCGACGGCCCTACAGAATGTGTGCGGATCCTTACACAGTATGGCAATTTCTCGTCAATTTTATAGTATCTGGCGTGAATACTATACGCAATGCGTTGAAAGAATATATTGGATAGTAAACTTTACGATGGAGCGTCACGTTCTGATTGCTACATAGGATACATACGCTTGACAATGAGTCTTATGCGGTATAGGAATTTTTCTTAAACGCGCTAGCATCGGTAACGAATTGAGCAGCGTTCGGGTTGGCATATGCCTACACGCCCGATCCTGTTGAAACGTGTCGGGAGGTGCGTACGGCGTGAGCTCAATCAGTAGCGTCTTGTCGCCCCGAGGGATCAGTGTAACGTTTGCTCTCGCGAGACAAAGAATCGAGTGTCGACGCTTCCGGTTCCGAGTTCACCGATGGATCTCAATAGCTTGCTACCAAATACAAGTAAGTATACAGATAAGATATAAAATTTTAATATCCGCGCAAGCTCATATAGTTCCTCAATTTTGAGTGATCATTTCAAGTAAATATTTCTTGGACATTTTTTGTGTGCAATATGTGTACATGAGATTGACGAAGCATATTTAGAATCGAAATACGCACAGACACTGCTTTTTTCTTGTCAAGAATTTTGTTAGAATGCCTATTTCAGTGCTCGACAATCAAGCATTTCAGAAAAAGTATGATTCTCGGTTTGCTGTTCTCTCTCTCTCTCGTACTCATGTACTGTAGTACATTGACTGTTGAGACGAGGCCAAACGCTCTCTGTTGTTTTTCACGACCCCTACAGCACTATCTCTCTTGCACTCATACGAATGTCATGCGTCGTTAGTTTTTTTTCAAGATGACTGAGAATTTCTACATCTGCATTTTTTTAACTTTGGCCAAGTATAACTTTTGAACTATATAAAAATCTGTTAGAATTGTTCTCCCTTGTGTAATTTTATGATTGACGATTTAAAAAAAATCATTCATAGAATGAATGATTTTTTTTACCTATTTAGACGTTCGACACATTATACGATTTCAACTAGTGCTCGGGGAAGCCAAAATTCTTGATCTTTTTTTTCTTCTCTAAATTTTCTTGTGGGCCATAATTTTAAACAAATTTTAGACACCAAATTTAGGCTCTTGTTATCGTATGAAAACTTTTTCCTGTTATCATTGGAAAACAATTATTTGTCGAGTTTATTGTAAATGAACTTATTTATTTATTTTAAAATTCTCTAGACAAGGATTAACAATAAGTAACAATCTGAGCTTTGAATATATATGGGGCATTCCATGCCAACTAAACCTACTGCAAAAATTCACATTTTCGATTCAGCTGAAACTTGGCTATTTTTCAATATTTCGTAAAAGAAAATTCTTAATTCTTTTAAAAGAATGTTGTCAAACCTTTTATGAGATATGAGTTTTCTATTATTTTAATAACTGTATTCCCAAATGCTTACAACTTTATGAAAAATAGATCGATTTGAACGTTTGTTTTTATTTTGCATGTTTTAAATAATACATTACAATACGAGTACGGAAAAACTTTTATTGACGAGTGTTGCAATCACCACCAGATAAGAAAAAGTTTTTCCGTCCAGTATGTATTATACGAAATTGTATATAAACAATTACATTTCATTTTTTGAATAACAGTTATTTATATTACAATTTCATGTCATTTTTTTATGCACTCGAAGCGTGTGTGAAATCCTTATTAAGATTTAAGTGAACCCTCATTGAAATGAGGGAATTGAACGAAAAAAAAGTGCAATAGATTTTTTCCTCCGCCCTATATATAAGGATTGTATGGTTGGCTGAAGTTCCAAAAATGCAGAAGTAGTAATTTTGAGGGTTATCATACACTTCTATAAACAATAAGACTAAATCTGAAAAAAAAAAAATATTATTTTCTTCGTCAGAAAAAAATGGTTTAGAATTAAACTTTTTGAAACTATTGTTGCACAAAATTTATCATGCCATTGACATTTTTACGCAGTTGACTTTTTCGGATTTTGATTATATTTCGAAACACAAAATTTGTATCGAATTTCTTTCGTTTAGGAATGTAAAAGTGTCATTCCCTATCAATTCAACGACGCTTTGACGGTAACCTCTTCGATTTTTTAAATTTTGAATATGTTATTATACATTCAAAAAGAAATATCCATGTAATTTTTATTGTTTTTAAATGCCCTTTTTGAAAAAAATTTCGGAAATTAAGAAAAATAAATTTTTAATGTCTTTTTAACCGTTTCAAGCTAAAAATTGGATTTTCTGTGAATGCGACACTTTCGAGTTTTTTCGAAAAAAAATTACAAAATTCTACGTAAAAAAACAACATCTTTGAAATTTTGCCGAAGAGGGGATTCAAATGAATTGTTATAAAGAAGAAAAAAATTCGATTCTTTTTTTCATAACTTTTATCTTTTTACTACAATAGTTGATTTCAATTATGCCAAAATGGTTAATTAAACGTCTCTCATATATTTCATTTATAAATTATAATGATTAACATTAAGAATTACAATTCAAGTACGTTTTGCACTTTATTCAATTTTCTTATATAAAAATTGTAATTCTTCATGTCAATGGTTATAATTTACAAAGGAAATATATGAGCGATGTAAAATTATTTATTTCAACATCATTCAAATAAACTATTCTAGTCATGTAAGGAAAACAGATCAAAATTGCGACAAAAAAAATCGAATTTTTTTTTCAAAAAGAAGTTATTTGAATCCCTTCTTTGGTAAAATCTCAAAAATTTTGCTTTTTTACGTAGTTTTATAATTTTTTTTTTTTTAATCGGTGTCGCATTGAAAGAAAGTCCAATTTCTTAGCTTAAAACAGTTAAAAAGACATTACAAATTTGTTTTACTTAATTTTGGCTATTTTGTTCAAAGAAGACGTTGAAAAACAAAAAAAATTACTTCTTGATAAATTACAATATCTCGGTTATTGTAGAAGTTATGATTATTTTAAAAACATTTTTTGAGGAATCAATTACTTCGGTACGGTTTATGATAGAGTTAAAAATTGACATGGATACTTGTTTTTGCATGTATAAAAAAATATTCAAATATAAAAACAATCGAAAGGGTCACCGACAAAACGTTGTTGAATTGTTAGGGAATGACACATAAATATCCTTGACATGTATGCCTCCTAAACTATCAAGATTGTTGTATTTTTTTTCAACTCACGCATTTCGTATACCTATCATTGGAATAAATTGCACCCTATATCACGTATATTTTTGCACACTTCCTTGCAATAGATTCAGGGGTCGAACCCTGTGAATTTGAAATCGACAAAGATTTACATAATCATGACAGTACGAAGTCGGCTCTTTGGGTGAATAGCACTGCAAATTTAAATGACTGGTGTTGGCAGACGAGAGGAGATGATGGGATACAGGTATTTAGATGAAGGCTTTTTTTTTACGATTCTTACGATCCGGATTACAGTTGTTCACGACGATTCACAAGGCATTGCAGTAATACGACATTTCTCGCTTATTTTTTTAAGAAATTAGTTATTTCTGGTTTCCGGCCGGCATCCGTGATAACGGATACCGGTAATGATATCCGTGATAACGGATACCGGTAACGATATCTGTGATGTTCTTTAAAATTAACTCGCAAAATTTTATTTTCAGAATTATTTGAGTAACAGTGGAGGACGAGAATTTTCTACCGGATCTCCTTCGACATCCACGTTACATGTTGTGAGCTCGATCAACGATAATATCGACAAATGTGTTGAAAACAAAGACGCGTTTGCACCAATTACGACGCAAGACAAAAATGTGGATCTAATCAACGTAAGATTTTTATGCTAAGTATTTACGAGAATATCTACAAGCTCTTGCAAATTCTTATTTGATCTTGTCTATGATAAATACATCGAAAAAATTTTATAATGATTCAGGATCTGCATGGACATCTCGTGAGCCTCGTCGATGGGAGGTCGATGTTGTCGTTATTTGAAATCGAAGGTTTTTTGCGCCCATCTTTTCGCACTTTATTAGTGCGGATAATCATAAATCGAGAAAAAGAAAAAGCGTTCGAGAACCTCAACTTTAAAGAACAATTGAAGAGCTTCGAGTATATATTATTTATTTATGATCTGCTGAACTATTTGTCAACTGATTCATATCATAATATATATATTGAAACTTTTGAAATTGTACAACAGGATAACTAAGGAACGATTCCAAGAATTCACTCGACAGATCTGTGAAATTTTTCCAAATGAAAAAGCGGCCACATATTACAGTCCATACCAGAAAATCGGAGAATTAAAAGTATGTGCTTCAGGGAAGTTATGGGAGCATTTTAATTATACTAAAAGTAAGTTGCACGAATCCAGACAGCTTCAAAAAAAAAGAAAAAAGAACGAACCCGTCAACCTCTCGAGGCAAGAGCCAACGATACCCACAGGTATTTATCAAATTTGATAGTTCTGTTTTTGATATTTCATTTCGGACAAGATTACTTGAATCAATTCATGTGCTTGCGAAATCCGGATGGATATATTTTGGTAATTTTTTTATTTCGTCATAGTAGAGTATAATGTTTAATTGCAGATAGATCTTAAAGTTTCTAATATACAGGTAATTCCATGTCAAATCGACCAAGAGTTGGAATCGACCATTTTCAATTTCAATGAAATTTGGTTAGAAGTTTTCGTTTATAATAAAACAAAGTTCTACCAAAGGAAAAAAAATTTTTTTTTCGAAAGTTATGCAAAATTCAAAATTCCACAATTTTTCAAATCTTTTAAGTTTTACTCTTTTAATATCTCAAAAACTTTTATAGTTACGAAAAATCGTTCTGAATTCATATTAAAGAGTATACTTGGGGCTACGAAAAAAAAAATTCCGAAAATTTTTTTTGAAAAATGATGAATGTGGAGAATTTTGAATTTTCAAAAATCATGAAAATCCAAGTCCGTATTAAATTTTTGGTTACATTTTTGGTATATAATACCTTGTCAAATCGATTTGAATGACCCATGCAATATATTAATTTTATTCTTAGCTTGAAGAAGATTTCGCAAAATTGCATCCGGGTAAGGAACAATGTTTCTCTGCAAAATGGGAAAGTTTAAAAACGAAATTACTCGCACTACTGGAGGGAACAAGACAGCCTTCTTCCGCTGAAAAACGAATACTAGTGCATAATGTTCGCAATTTCCCATCAGGTGAGATTATTTAATTTACGATTCATAGATACAAAAAAATAAACGAAAATTTAAACTCAATCGGAAACCGGGAAGTGAGTCAATTTGACTTGCAAGAATTGATTACAGACAGACAGACAGACAATTGAAGCTAAATAAAAGTTTATAAAAAATAATAGTTGTCATTCGATTTTCAGAACATTAAGATGCCTCGGTGCTTTATTTACTGACGACACTGATACAGCCACCGTTTGTTGAGAAGAATCTCGAAACGAGTAACACTCAAGTACCGAAGAAACGGCTAATAAAAAAACGTAAAATATCAACGGTGGAAGCACAGGAAGCGTTCTTCTCACTAATACCAGTATGTATTGCAATCATGTATACGAATCACTGCACTATCAAGCGATTAATATCTGTTACGTATTTCCTTTCTCCCGTTTCATGCGTTCAATCTAGCGATCTTTCTTCTTTTGTTCATTTTTTCAAAATGTCGTTCCCAAAATGAACCTACTTGCCTGAACAATGTTCATACTCACATTTCCATAAACATTTTTCTTCACAGAATGTCAGTCATCTACAAATTTTGATGGACAGGAAGCAAAAGGAGGCTAATGAAAGTAAAGGAACTGTTCAACCATATCCGGTTCTAGTAGGAACGTTGACCGATGTGACGGACGCGTACGTCGTAGTCGAAGATCAACACTACCGTGTGAGTACGGTTCGCAGAGCTATCGATGTAGTCTTTAAGGTCTACTATGCGCTGGACTGCAAATATCCGAGCGGTGCTAAACAGATCTGGTTATTCATACAAGAAGCGGTGTATGGTATAGAAAACGAGTTCGGGGACTCCAGCACTAGCGTCAAAACGTTAATCGGCGAAGTTACTAGCCCTTAATATTTTAAAGTACTTTTCAAAGTTTTATTTAACATGCATTGATTTAAAAAATATACAATATGTTTGTTTGTTTCGCTTGTAACCTTACGTGCAGCTCTAATGGGGAACTACTTCGACACGTTCAGCTAGTTCATTCATCATTAAACGCGTTCAGATGTTCTGAAAAAGATTGCCGTCGAAGTTTCTCACTTTTTTGGTCGTTTTGGCGGCATAGAAAGCGTGAACACGATTCCGTATCTGAAACTCGAACCACCGCGGACTCAGAATGTAGTCATGTATCAAAAGCCACACTAAATGAATGCATCGCGCTTTCTGTGCCTGCCAGTGAACTTCCATCTAATTCGAATTCGCTCATGGAAGTGGGAAGCTCTGACAATGAGAGTGAAAACGATTCGTTTTTTTCCGATGATAACACCGAAATTAACTTCTCGCAAATTGATACATTAACTGAATCGCTGGAGCCAAAAAATCCTGAAGAGTTATCTGAATTGATGCAGGCGGAGGCTTCGAAATTTGTTGCACAGTTGTATAACTTATCCGACTTACCAAGAAGAAGGGTTCAGACTATCCTTGACGGTATGCAAATGTTTTTTAATGGAACAGCTGTAGACACGTTACGTGCCGAAGTATTTTCTCGATTAGAAGCACTTAATGAAAGTCCGGTACACCTTGAACAAATTCGTGTTATGTTTGATACTATACAAAATCCATTCAATATGTTGAATTCCGAATACACGAGATTGAAATATTTCGAAAGCCGAGGGACATTAATAAAGCCGCTGCAAAAAGTGATTGGTTACCGCGATGAGTATGTAAAAAAAGAAAATATTCAAACACTCACTAAACTGCCAGTATCAGTCGAATTCATACCATTACGACGTGTACTTGCGAAATTCTTTGAACTGCCAAATATATTTCGTGAAACTATTGAATATCTAGATATTTTATACAGCAATAATGAAATAATCACCAATATTGTTCAAGGTGATTACTGGGAACAAGAAAAAGAAAAATTTGTCGGAAAAAATGTGTTTCCTTTACTCATGTACTTTGATGATTATGAGAATAACAACCCTCTCGGAAGTCACCGTGGAATCGCAAAATGCGGCGCCGTTTACATATCGGTTCCATGTTTGCCTCCAAAATATCAATCGAAGCTTGAAAATATTTTCCTTTTCGTCCTTTTCAATACGTTGGACAGAACGAATTTCGGAAACTCCGCGATTTTCAAGGAGGTCATAGATGAGTTGAGTTTCTTAGAAACGGAGGGTATCGAAATCACCTGTTCCGATCAAGCGCATCGTATTTATTTCAAACTCGTGGCAATTATAGGAGATAATCTGGGCCTGCACTCGATTCTAGGCTTCGTTGAAAGCTTCAGCTCTAATTACTCTTGCAGATTCTGTCAAATAAAAAAAGATAAAATGAACAGCGTGTTTACGGAAACTGATTACTGTCTCAGGAACAGAAGTAATTACGAAACAAGTTTGATGCTCAGCAATGTGACTTTGACAGGAATAAAAGAGCGGTGCACTTTTCACAATTTACCTGATTATCACGTAACCGAAAATATCTCAGTTGATGTCATGCACGATTTCCTTGAAGGTGTATGTCAATACGATCTTGGGATGGTTCTACACTATTATATATTGAAAGTGAAGTTGTTCTCACTTTACGAATTCAACACTTTAGTACAGAGTTTTGACTACAGCGCCCATGATCGTAGAAATGCACCCACAGAAATGTTGGAGTCCCACCTCAAATCGAAAAAATACACGATATCGGCAGCTGAAATGCTTTGTCTATCTCGAAATTTGTGTATGATAATCGGCCATCTAGTGCCACATGAAGATCGCCACTGGCAATTAATATTATCTTTAAAAAGGATAACACAAATTTTAACTACAAAATTATACCAACATAAGTTGAGCGATTACCTGAACTGTTTAATCACCGAGCATTTAATTTTGTTGAATGAAATATTCCCTAATTCTTTGAGACCAAAACATCATTTTCTCCTTCATTACGGCCGTATAATGAAATTAATGGGTCCGTTGTGGAATATCTCAGCTATGAGATTTGAGAGTAAACACAGAGAAGCGAAGGTTACTTCTCACGTTTCTATTTCTCGTGTTAACATTTGCAGCACGATTGCACTAAAGCATCAACTGAAGTTGAATTATCGATTGTTAAATCGTAACCTATATGCAAAATTTGACAGTGGTCCTGGAAAAAAAATTGTTATGAGTTCAATGTTCAACTATACCGAGTTCAGTTCCACACTGCCGGACGGTTTCGGTGACAAAAACGTTTTTGAAACAAAATGGATAAACTATCTAGGTCAGATAATAAAGCCAAAATCAGTTATAATCACCCCTGGAGAAAATGGGCCGTCGTTCTATGTTATCGAAAATCTATTTTTGGAAGAAAAATACACGATTGTAGCGATTGCGTATCGTTTAAGGTGCTACTATAACACGCATTTCGAAGCATTCCAGGTGGTAGAGAGTAGTAATAAAGTGTACGAATGTTTAAAATGGACACAGTTACGCGAAAGTTTCATGAGTTATGAAACTCGATTGGGCGATGCAAAAAAATACGTCGCCAAAAACTTTATATAAATTGTATTTTTTATAATATTTCTACCTTCCAAGAAATAATAAATATATTAAAATATGCGCAATTTTGTGTGTCTTTTATTAGCGTTTATATAATTAGGATATTTATATATCTCACTCGGTCATATGAATCGAAAATATTTCAAGCCACAAACTTTGAGCTAAAACATAAATATACGCTTCACAGGTGCATAATTTTAACTAATATACATAAGTCTTCTGAAAATATCGTAATAAATGTTTCCATATGAAAAAGTACTGTTTCGAGCAAAATTGACTCTTGAAGCTAAAAATGCAGTAATATGTAGAAAATTTAATTTCATAATGAACATATTTGGGAAGGCATTAATTAATTCATTGCAATATATACTAAGAAAATATCTTAGTGTAAACTGTATACTTGTGAAGGATAGTTATGTCTTAGCTTAAAGTATGATGCGAGATACATTCTTTGTCAATACTCCTACAGCATTAATTACACTTGAAATTATTTCTGTTACTTCTGATATTATTTAGATATTATTATACTCGTACTATGAAGTGCACAGTCCAATAGGGAGCATGCTTATAGATGTATGTTTTTTATCGTAATAGGAGATGTATAGATTTTACGATACAGCATAGGAATCGCGTCTATCTTGACATGCTGGTAGCTATAATATGTACTACCTCATTCTTAATTTATAACTTGGGAATTATCACTTCACAAGAACGCTCCTGGTTGTGATGCACATTTCGTGATCAATACTATCCAACATAGGGATCCATTCCTAGAGCGGAACACTTCTTGTTGTAATGTATATTTAATCATCGTTGCCATCCAGTATAGGAATCAGCCGTAATGTGAAATACGTCTCGTTATACTGGGATTTTCGTGATCAATGCTATCCAACATAGGGATCCATTCCTATAGTGGAACACTTCTTGTTGTAATGTGTATTTAATCATCGTTGCCATCCAGTATAGGAATCAGCCGTAATGTGGAATACGTCTGGTTGTACTGGGATTTTCGTGATCAATGCTATCCAGCATAGGGATTCATTCCTATAGCGGGACACTTCTTGTAATGTGTATTTAATCATCGTTGCCATCCAGTATGGGAATCGGCCGTCATGTGGAATACGTCTGGTTGTACTGTGATTTGCATAATTGTACAATACCATATGAGAAGCATTGCTTGTTCACGAATCAGAACCAGGCATATAAATCCCGACTAGAAGTAAACTGCTATACTATTCTAGTACTGAGTATACGAATTTCTGGGTCCAGTTACAAGAATTCGGACCCCATTTTTCTCCGTGCAGGAAGGACACAGAACGACCCGGGAGTCTCAGCTTTTTGAGGTGTTAACCCTTCTTAGTTTCGTCTAAGACTGATTTCTCTATCGCCTCGAGAGAAGGATTTTTCCCCTCTCGAGCGGCCGAGGAATCAGCTCCTGGTTTTTTTACAGAACTCCAATTTCAATTTCACGTGCAAAACTCCTGACGTAGTCGTTTTGCACCCGCGTGAATCCAGGGACTCTGCCGGTCTCACGATCGCGAACTGCAGCATCGCCGAATAATTCGAGCGAGGCAACAGCTGGCGAGTTGCAAGTTTTATATTATAGCTATTGTAACGGATATTCCGTTCTACAAAATCAAGAGTGAGCGCATCGTGTGAGTGAAACGCAATATAAAATGAAAATGCAATTTTAGGTCTTCCAATTATTCAATCTCCAAATATTCAATCATTCAAATGTATTAAAGTAATTATTGAAATAATTATTGAAATTCAAAAGAATTTATACTTCGAAAATGTCGGGATGTAACATCTTCATCGTCATCTGGGACTCTAAAGGCGTATAGTTTGGCTCGCAATCCTACGAATTCCTCCATTATTTTTCCCTTATTTTCATCCTTCATTAGTCCCTATAGTTTTTTATTAGCTAGTGGTATACCATAGGAATTGTTATGCTTATAATCGGATGTATCAAATTCGTGCAAATCGTCATTGTATATATCCGGAGTTTCGATGTGATAAATGAGACTGTCGGTATCGGTGTAAAGTAGTTTGACTTGATCAAAATTCTTTTTTTTCATGTGATTATAATGGAAGTCATGAATGAGGATTTTCGACATGTCGAGAATTGAAAACCCAAGTTACATAGGTTTCTCGAATTTTAGTGTTGATTTGGGTATGCGGCCGTATAGAGACAATAGTGAAGGAAGAATCGGCTTTAATGCTTAACTAAGTATTAAAATATTAAAATCTTCCCTCTCGCAGACACCAAGGATCACAAAAAAACGACCCGTCTTGATACAATAAAATCATAATGAATATGATCCAAGATTCACCAAATGATTAAAAATTACCCATACGAATTCAGGTCACTCATGACACATAACAACACTTAAGCTCATAATGTGAAATATATTATATAAAATAAGACAATAATGAATGTCATTTTAGAAATAATAAATCTGTAGAGGATCCGAATAAGAATCGAAACGTTATACCAAAAAAATTGTCCACTGTCATTTGGACCCACTGGCCGAATTGCAGCCGATTCTTCCTTCACTATTCTCAAATTTTACTTTAGCTCGATTCAATTCAATGGTGACCATGTCATGATCAGAAACCGTGCAGCTGTCAAATGTCGCCCTTGCGATTGAAGCCCTTGCACCAAAAGGTCCACCGCATTTTGTCACAAGCTTAACATCCCGATATCGCCTAACGTTTTCCATTGTCTTACCGAAAACTGCATTATTCATGAGTTTGAAATTTTTTTTCTCAAATTCATTTCTTGACTTTTTACGCAGTTCGGTGTTTATGTCAATATACTTTTTGAGCCATGCTTTTTGTCGAAATTTTAAAGATCGATGAATTTTCGTTATACGAAGACCGAGGGTAAGAGCTTGTTTCAAATTTCGGAAATGTATGACATATCTCTGTTTTCATAATAAAGTCGACATAAGTTTCGATTGTTTGAATCCCGGAGGTGTGTAATGTTCGGGACATAATGGAAGATCTTTGTGGAGATCGTGAATTTCTTTCGGATAATCCAAGTCAACCGCGAATATATATCCGATTTCATCGTCATCGGGAAGCGATTAAATATTATTCGCATCGAAATTCTCTACCCACTCGAAGGAGCTATAGGGCAGTGGACAGAGATGGGCGTAATCGTGATGCGGAATACAAATTACAAATGTAATCCGTAATCCAATTATTCGGATTACAGTTTACAAATGTAATCCGTGATCCAATTATTCGGATTACAGATTACAAATGTAATCCGTAATCTTATTATTCGAATTACAGATTGCAAATGTAATCCGTAATCCAATTATTCGGATTACAGATTATGAATGTAATCCGTAATCCAATCAGTCGGATTACAGATTACAAATGTAATCCGTAATCCAATTATTCGGATTACAGATTACAAATTTAATCCGTAATCTATTTATTCGGATTACAGATTACAAGAGTAATCCGTAATCCAATTTTCGGATTGTAGATTATAAATGTAATCCTTAATCCAATTATTCGGATTACAGATTATAAATGTGTTCCGTAATCCATTAAGTCGGATTATAGATTACAAATGTAATCCGTAATCCAATTATTCGGATTACAGATTATAAATGTAATCCGTAATCCGTACATTTGTTGAAATCGAAAATCTGCGTCTTTTGATGGCCTTCCAGAAAAAATCAATTTAGATTTTATTGAGCAAGTCGAGCAAGTCGAACGCGAATCATTCCAGGGCAAAATGAGCAAAAATATTTTTTTCTCAAGGAAGGACACTTTTTATTTTATTTTTTTAATTTGCCCAAATTGTGAATACGAAAAACGAATTTTTGGTATATTTTATATTTTGGGATTTCTAAACACCGTCAAGTAACAGCTATTTTTTATATTTTCTATTAATATATTAATATTAAATTCGTTTTTCGTATTAACAAATCGCGGGAAATTGAAAAAAATAAAATAACAAGTGTCTTTCTTTGAGAAATTTTTTTTTGCTTATTTTTTAATCCGACTGATTGGATTACGGATTACATTTATAATCTGAAATCCAAATAATTGGATTATGGATTACATTTGTAATCTGTAATCCAACTTATTGGATTACGGATTACATTTATAATATGTAATCCGAATAATTGGATTACGGATTAAATTTTTAATCTGTAATCTGAATAATTGGATTACGGATTACATTTGTAATCTCTAATCCGAATAATTGAGTTACGGATTACATTTGCAATCTGTAATCCGAATAATTGGATTACGGATTATATTTGTAATCTGTTATCCGAATAATTGGATTACGGATTACATTTGTAATCCGTAGTCGGACGTAATCGATTACTGCCCATCTCTGGCAGTGGATTACTCATTGATGCACCGTATAAATTGTTTACATCAAAATGCATCAAATAGGTCTTATCGACGTCTCTATTGAAATCGGAAATCATGTACCGATTATTGGCCTTCGCGTACCGATTTGAGCATTGAGCCACATCACCCCGAATACCCCACTCGATAAATAAGAGCATATCAATATCAGTAAAGAGTTGAAGTTCAATACTAGTGCACTTGAGCATAGCATCGAACGCAAGGCCTGGCGCTGTGTAATAGTGCAGTGGATCAAGATCGTATGCCGTTAAGCAGTTGGATCGAAAGTTTTTAAAAATATCAGCAAGAAGCAATATCAGTCTTGTGGTCCAAGTCCGAATATTCACCCAACGTTTTTATTTTGAATGTTGTCCAAACGTCACGTGTATAATCCTCGTCCGTAATGTCCTCGTTGTAGAGTTTGCAGTGGAATTTATCCTTACTTGGTAATTCAGTCCCGTCGAGTCTCGTCCAATCATCGAGATAATCATAGGGGAAAACCCCCTTTCTCGCCAATAATTCTAGTTCCACTGCACTATTACAACGTTTACGCGTAATCAATTTGTAATCATTTGTGAGGTAAGAGGCCAATTTTTCCAGACTACTTGGCATAAAACGGTATGAATCAATCAATCGATAGTGTATACATGTACCGTTGACGACTTTCGTAAATGAGATATAATTTTCTTCATTCACGGGCAAGAGGTCTGCCCTTCCCTCGAATGCCGTGACCAATGCTCGAATCAAAATATGAGAATCATAACAGGAGAGATTGTGGAAGACGATGGGAACTACGTGAGATTTTGTGTAATTAGGTTTTCTCGCATTTTTTAAAACTGTGACCATTCGATTGGGAAGATATGAATTTCTATGCAACATTTTTTTTGCGAAAAAAAATATTCGATATTTGCAAAGTTAGAGCAATTTGAAAATCCGCACGCTTAATGAATTGTTCAAGCGTGCCGGAAAAGGCCGACCTTCCCCGAATCCGATTGTGACGTCACAATCTTGTTCCCGAGCGTGCCAAAGGGCCATAAGGTATGCGACAATTTTTTGTTCGGAGTATTTTAACGTTAAATCTTGTTAATGGCATCCACAACGAGTTATCAGTGGTGTTTTGTGCTTATGTGTGAAATCACATCGAATAGGGCCTTGAGTAAAATATTTATCATCACATGCGATGAAAAAAAACGAAAACTGTGGTTTGCAATGGCACGCTGTCCGGATAAACCAACAGAATCAAAATATTTTTGTTGTCAACATCATTTTTATGTAAGTGCAATGTAATTTTTTACTTCAATTAAATTTTACTTAAATTAAAATTGATACTTTCTTTTTTATCAAACGATACCAACAAACCTAACCTATAAATTGCTTTCCAGTTAAAAGAAAATACGGAAAATTATGTTCCTTTCAGTTTGTGCCATACATTTTTTATTGTCAACCAAATTGTAAAAGATTGACATCGCATTCTTCTCGCCCGACATCGGAGAAAAGAAGACATAAAGCAGATGTCGCCGATCTTCTCATGACACCAGGTTGTTCATCATTCTCTTATGATACCAGCAAAGAAAATGTTCCGCTCAATATTACGAACCTAAGTGAAATAATTTTGAAACTAGTCCTTTCATTGGAGGCATTTAAAAAATAATATTATTGAAATTTATACTATTCATTTGTACAAGATTTCTAAATATACATATGTAGGTATATTTAGAAATCTTGGAACTTGGATATGCACGACGTTCCCATTGCGCGGAATCTATTTTACAACCAGCGATAGAAGAAACTGCCATCATCTCGTAATATTGAATACATTTTTTCACAGTGCAGACTGAAGTTAAAGCGGATCCACACCAGTGCGTCTCTACTTCTGTGACCGATGGATGTTCTGGCCGATGGTGAATCCACATGAGAAAAACAATAGCATGTTTGCAACCACCTGTAACAAATGAAATATATTTTGTTAAAGACTCGTTAAATTGTGGTCGTAAGTCCGATGTATACGTATAGATGTGAATATCGATAGATCACGGGGTGCATCAATGGATTCCGGGAACGAGAGTTTTTAATAGAAAACACAAATACCGGGTGTCCCATTTTAATCTTACAGTTGATTTATTTCGAAAAATATTGCTCCGATCAAAAATTGAGTGGGATGAAACTCTTAGGGTCCAGAGGGGGACGTTTAAAAATTTTTTTTGTTTTGGTCCAAAATTCAAAATGGCGGCGTTAAGATGGCTGACATGTTTTTTTCAAATGGAAACATGATTTTTTTTTTCACCAAAATTTTTTTCAGATTAAATCTAACATCTTTTGTGGGAACATTTTTTTTATACAGCCCATAATAGAGGGTGTCCCATCTTAATCTTACAGCTGAATTATCTTGAAAAATACTGCTCCGATAAAAAATTGAGTGGGATGAAACTTTTAGGGTTCAGAGGGGGACGTTCAAAAAATTTTGTTGTTTTGGTCCAAAATTCAAAATAGCGCTGTTAAGATGGCTGACATGTTTTTTTTAAATGGAAACATGATTTTTTTTACCAACAAATTTTTCAGATCAAATCCAACATCTTTTGTAGGAATATTTTTTTTATAGCCCGGATATTTTAGACTAGATCACCATTTTTGACTATTTTAGCGTTATGCAGCATAATGACGAAGCCGAGGAAGTCTTCTAAATCCTCCTCGTAAGTGTTTTCTGAAATCTTCTTAAAGGTGTTCGAAGATTCCACCATTTCACCATTCCACTATTCCACCATCATGGTTATCCCGGATAATACTAAAATAGTAAAAAATGGTGATCTCTTAAGGACTGAATAAAAAAAATGTTCTAACAAAAGTTGTTAGTTTTGACTTAACACATTTTTTGGTGAAAAAAAAAATCATGTTTTCATTGTTTGAAAAACCTTTCGGTCATCTTAACACCACCCCTTCAAATTTTGGACCAAAACAAAAAATTTTTTTGAACGTCCCCTTCTGAACCCTAAAAGTTTCATCCCACTCAATTTTTCATCGGAGCAGAATTTTTCAAGATAATTCAGCTGTAAGATTAAAATGGGCACCCTCTATTATGGGCTGTATCAAAAAAATGTTACTACAAAAGATGTTAGATTTAATCTGAAAAAAATTTTGGTGAAAAAAAAAATCATGTTTCTATTTAAAAAAAACATGTCAGCCATCTTAACGCCACCATTTTGAATTTTGGACCAGAACAAAAAAAAATTCAAACGTCCTCCTCTGAACCCTAAAAGTTTCATTCCACTCAATTTTTGATCGGAGCAATATTTTTCGAAATAAATCAACTGTAAGATTAAAATGGGACACCCGGTAGATTTATTAAATGTTCGAAAATAATACAGGATGCTTTCCAAGCGATTAAACAAAATACGTAGATCGTGATTATTTCGCCTCGGGGCGTGAAACTTCGCGTTCGCATTTTCGGGCGTATCGAAACGTGGCTTCTATCTCAAATCTCGCGTGTTGAGAGCGTGTACGTGAGTCTTGCTTGCCTTCTCGAACGAAACTGCGTATCTCGTAACTCGTGGTAACTTCGGGGATCTTTGATCGATCTCCCAACGCACAAGGTGTGCCAACCTTACGCAGGTTTTTAACACTCGACCGTCCTGACACAGCGCTCGTCCTCGAGTGCTCGTTGCTCCGAAGACGTTCATGTTTCTAATTCTCAAACTAGCACTCAAAGTCTTTAAACGTGTCGGTACTTTGCGTTCTCGGCGACTTCAACGTGATGCGAGAGGCTCGTCGGTAGGCGGAGTTTCATCGGTGTGGGTCTCCTCAGCGTTGCTCGTTTCTTCGTCGTTGCTTTCCTCTGCTAGGATATCTTCCTTTCGGATCGGTTCGGCTTCTTCTTCCACTTCCGAGTCGGGAGAAGTTCCGTATGCGTCTTCCGGGGATGGGCTCCAAATTTTTAGTTGGCTCTCGTGAGCTGTCATGCTGTAGCGTTTTCCTCCTCGATCATCTCTAAGCTCAATGACACGGTATGTGTCACCGGGGAGGACTTCAGTTACCCCGAGCGCCCCGCGAAATCGGGGGTCAAATTTACTGCTCTGTCCCGTCGACGTGCTCGCCGTAGTCATGGCGACGATATCGCCCACGTGAATTTGGCATTTATTACTCGATTGCGATCGTATCGAGTTTTATATTTTCCTTGTTGTAGTGCGATCCTCGTTCGAGCTCCGTCCTGGAGGATTGCCGGTAGGGCATACCCGGAAGGTCCCTCGTCAAGGCGCGCGCGGAGAGCGCCTTCGTCGTGTTTCGGGAGGTACCCAAAAAGGAGCTCAATTGCGTTTTATTCGTAGTTTGATTTTTACTCATGTTAATATCGCGTTGGACGAACTTCAGACGGTTGTCTCAGTCACGTCCGTCACTGTCGATTAAAGATGCTTGCATCGCAGGTAGCAAGGTACCGTTTAAACGTTCGACCATTCCGTTGGCCTGCGCGTGGCGTGGCGAATTCAAGACATGGCGTATCCCGTGTTGTTTACAAATCTCCTCGAATGGCTTCGACGTGAAGCAAGTCCCCCTGTCCGTAATGACATGAACAGGCGCGCCATATTGTAGAATGAACTCATTAATAAGTCGGATTACGCTTGACGATTTTGTATCTTTCGTTGCTTTCAAAATTGCGAAGCGCGTTAAATTATCGATGAGAACGAGAACGTATTTATTTCCGCGAGCGCTCGTTACGAGAGGGCCAACGTGGTCCATGTGAATGGTGGCGAACGGTCGTTCTCCAGGTGGAATCGGGTGTAATTGACTCGCTTGTCGTCCGATTTGTTGAGCAAGCAATGGAGGCAGGCTCCAATGTGACTTTTCAGGTATCGTTTCATCGCTGGGAAGTGGTAAGAGTGACGGATCACTGATACCGTTCTCTCGAGTCCCGGGTGACCCCTTGAATCGTGGAAGCGTACGGCGATGCTTTTTCGCATCGCGTTTGGTACGACGAACAACAGTTTTTCTCCTTCTTTCTTGTAGAGTATACTGTTGTGGAACTCGTATTCTCGTATTTCAAAGTTTTCGGCTTTGGAACGTTCTCGTATCGGTTTGCGAAGGATTTCGCACTTTTTTGAATTGTTGCGTCAGCGCACTGATGCATAAGAATTTCGTCTTCGACATTCGTTATTGTTAGCACAGCTCTCGCGTTCGACTCGGGATCATTATCGATCGGTGCTTGTTCTACCGGGGCTCGGCTCAGTGTGTCGGCGTGAGATAATTGTCGTCCTGGATGGTGTACGATGTCGGCGTCAAAGTCCTCCAATAACATTCGCCAATGGATCGATTGAGCGTTATTCGTAGATTGTAGATAGGTTAGCGCTTGACAATCACTCACGATCGTGAACGGTATATTTATTAATAATGGTCGGAGACGCTCAACTGCCCAGATTATTGCCAGTAGTTCGAGCATGCTCGAATGATAATTGCGTTCATGTTCATCGGTCCTTCGACTTATTGCGGAGACTAAGTGAAGAGAATTATCGTTATTATCGCGTTGCAATAACATCCTAGCCAAACCGACAGAGCTCGCGTCGGTATGTAGTTCGGTTTCGTGTTTTGGATTGTACGTGTTCAAGATCGGACCGCACGCTAGTGCGCCACGGAGTTTTCGAAAGGTCGATTGCTCGTTTTCGGACCAGACGAGCGCTTGTTCCTTTTTTAATAATTTGTGCGACGGAGCAGCGTGTTCGGCGAACCTCGGGACGAATTTTCTGAAAAGGCCGAGAAGTCCGAGGGAACGACGAACTTCGTGCACGTTTTTCGGAGTTGGAAACACAGCGATCGCGCGTAATTTGTCTCGTCCGGGTTGTATACCGACGCCCGATATTTCGTGTCCGAGGTACGTGACCGTGGATTGCAGAAATTGACATTTTTGCAGTTTTATCGTTAGTCCGGCCTTACGAAATGCGGAGAGTGTTTGAATTAAACGTGATTTCATATCTTCCCAATCTCAGCCCGGTATGAGAATATCATCGAGATAAACTAGAACCACTTGATCTCGTAGAGGGCCTAAAACCCGGTACATTGTCTTCATAAAATAAAACGGGGCGTTCATCAGTCCGAACATAATACGTGTGAACTCGCCCGTTTCGTCTGGTGTAATGAAGGCCGTTTTTGGTATCGCGTCTTCCGTTAGAGGCACTTGCAGGTAGCCGTGAGCCAAGTCAAGCGCAGAGTGGGGCCAAATCCCAAAAAGCTGGCCAAAAGTCGAAAAATAAAGTTTAAGTTTCGGTAATTTTTAGTCGTGGGCTAGGTGGGGGAAGAGTCCGAAGGTCAAATTCTTGGCATCAGCGGGCCCTAGCCCTTATACCTGCTTTTGTACGGCAGTTGAAAAGAAGCCCTCGAGCGAGCTGGACGCACCGTGCAGTAAATGACCATTTCAACGCTGTATTGAACAGGACGCCAAAACTTTACAATATATCCGATTCGAATTTTTTCGAATGGAATCAACAGCTGAAAGTGAGTAGAAAATCATTGTGTAACTGAAAATTGATAATAATAGTTCATGCGATAATAATAAATGAATCATTTGTACGAAAATTCACGGAAAATTACAAGTGAAAATTCTAAAAACGTAGAGAAAAGATGATAAGTTCCACAGTGTTCCACGAGCTGACCTATCACATGTTGTAGATGGATGTATTATTGAATGGAAAACATCGAAAATGGCTGCGCTTAGCTGCGCGCGTGTCATTGCTACGAGTTTTTGCAATATAAAACATAGTTTTCTGAATTTCGTACATTAACGACGCGGAATGTCTTTCTTGAATTGAATCTTTTCTTGAATTTTATTGCGGTCTTCATTGTACACTAAAATACATTGGTATTGATTCATGGTGCAGAAGTGATAAACTTAGCAATATTGCCCATAGGGCAGATGTCTGAAGACGCCCAAGAGTCTACTAATAAGTACATTAAAAAGTTTCGTGAAGATTTTGCAAGAAAGTGTTCCCGAGCCAAAACAATGGAGGACATTTTTTTACGGTTATTATTTATATCCGATCCCTTTATTTCGAGTTTGCGCGAAATACCTTGAAAAAATACAAAGTCGTTCCTTCCAGGAGCACTTTCATTGTTAGCTGCGCCACGTATACCAGCAAGTACAGGAAGTTCCAGCGATTTGATGGATGAATCAACTGATTGTGCATCATCTGATTCTTCAGATGACGATCTCTGAACTTTTAATCGACTGATTGTATGTTTATGCTATTATATATCACATATGGATATATTTTGTACATTCTCTACGAAAGTGATTTATGTCAAATGCGCCGTTTTGTTTTTATTTCAAATTTTAACTTCGGATTCGTAATCAACGCCTCCGAAAACTCCCGAGTACTGACTTTCGGCCGAATTTATAACGCTTTCGACTATTTTCCAGCTTTTTGGGACTTTAAATCCGCCATTTTGTTTTTATTTCAAATTTTGACTGCGGATTCATAATGCTGCGACCCCGAAAACTTCCGAGTACTGACTTTCAGCCGAATTTATAACGCTTTCGACTTTTTGCCAGCTTTTTGGGACTTCAAATCCGCCATTTTGTTTTTGTTTCCAATTTTGACTTCAGATTCATAGTCAGCGACCCCAAAAACCCTCGAGTCCTGACTTTCAGCCGAATTTATAACGCTTTTGACTTTTTGCCAGCTTTTTGGGACTTCAAATCCGCCATTTTGTTTTTATTTCCAATTTTGACTTCGGATTCGTAATCAGCGACCCTTAAAACTCCCGAGTACTGACTTTCAGCCGAATTTATAACGTTTTCGACTTTTGGCCAGCTTTTTGGGATTTGGCCCCACTGTGGAGCGTAATGAATAATTTGGCCTCCCTAATGAGCGCGAAGTGCTCGTCAATGTTTGGTAACGGAAAATGCGTTCTTTCCGTTTGTAAATTTAGTTTTCGAAAATCGACGACTAGTCTCGATTCACCGTTTTTCTTTTTCACTAAAAACGCGGAACTTGCGTACGGTGAATTCGTCTCACAAACCGCGCCTACACGTTTGTATTCGCCCACGATTTTTTGTATTTCGTTTCGTTCGGTTTCACTCGCTCGTTAAGGTTTTCCGAATATCGGTTCGCTATCTGGTTTCGTTTGAATATCCATCTGTTCGAGGTCAGTGCAACCCAATTCATCGACGGAGAGGGCGACCGTGTCTCGAAAGTCGTTCAACACTTTTAGAAGATCCGTAACGACAAGATCTGAATTTTGGTTGCCGACCACGACGTCTTCTCGTGTTATCTCTCGACGTTGTACGTGTACGTTGAGAATTGGTACGGGGGTAATTTCCCCTTTTGCGAACACTCGGTCCTCTTCGATGACTTTCGACGTTTCGGCGAAGTTGATGACGGGGAAATCGTAGTGATAATCGTCATTTAACATCTGGACGAACTGTATCGACCGTGCTGCCGCCTCATGGGTCTCGGAAGGTCGGAGTAAAGATGTTGATGATGATGATGGTAATTGTTCGTCAAGGTTGCCAAATGGCGTAGGATCTCCTCGGTAAAAGACAAACTCGCCATTTATCTACCGATGTTCGACTCCAGGAGCTGTCGTGAAGGTGCGCCCAATGAGCATATCAAATGGTTAAACGTCATCGGGCACAACTCTGGTAAAGACGTTCTTGACCGTAACTCCATCAATAGTGATATCGACGGTGACTGTGCCTGGCGAGACCACTCGGAATGTATCTGGTCTGAAACTTTTAAGCGAATCGGGAGCCGTTTAAAACGCGAGTTTATTAAGGAGATCTTGCGTTGCTTTGATTGTCTTCCTTTGCCGATGGTGACATCCTTCAGATAGACGTTTAGAGGTTCTACCTGACTTGACGAAACTTGATTGACTACTGGCGGTGGCGTCGGTTGTTTCGTAAGGCAATGTTTCTGGGTGTGCCCGGTTTCTTTGGAGACGAGACAATAAAACTCTCGTCTCGGCTCTGTACAATCTCTCGAATAATGTCCGATTTTATTGCAATTGAAACATTTACGCGCGACTTCATTCGTCACCGTTGTTTTGGAGTCGGTCGAGGTACGAGAGCTGCTATTTGACGGAGCGATTGAGTGATCTTTATTTGGATCCGACGGTTTCGGTTTGTCTACGGTCGCCGCTCTTTGCCCTCGAATGCGGTCAGATCGTTGATCGTCGACTCGAGAATATGCAATGATATCTCTGTAAAGAGCATCCAAATCGTGGTGAGAACGTGCGGCCATCGAGATGTACAAGTCTTTGGACCAAAACCCCACCAAAATTTGCTCTTTGGTTGAGTCGTCGTCGAGTCCCAAATTTTTACATAACTTTACCTTCGAGTGGAAATACGTCGAGACCGCTTCGTCCTTGCGTTGTACTCTCTCAACCATATTTTTCCATCGCACGGCATGACTCTCGGTCGTCACGAACGTACGCTAAAATGATATTGGAAACTGAGACCAATTAGTAATTTCTTGTTTGTGGACCTGGTACCAATCGCGAGCACCACCTATCAATTGCATGCGCGCGATCTCGAGCGCGAAAGTGTCTGGCCAATGGTGCAAACGTTGCATTCCGGTAATGCAATCCAACCACTCGCGTGCTGCCGAACCACTGGTTTCTCCGTCAAAGGAATCGATTTGTTTGGTTAAATCAGGCATGATATTACAATTCAGGTTGGATCCGTTCGTTAATGCGCGAGGTACAGGCGTTGCCAAACGTTCAACTAATCTTTCGAACATCGCGTCGCGACGTCGGCCATCTTCGATCAACATTTGAATGAGATTCAAGTCGATCGATTGCGGAAAGTATCCGTAAGCGGATTGTTGTTGCGCCGATGGTGCCTGATTTGCCCGTCCGGCAGCGCTGTTCAGCTGCGTTCCCGGTTGTTGACCGAACTCCGGAGGGGGAACACTATAAGGTTGAAACGCGCCCAACGTAACGGCTTGCTGGTGTAACGGTGGAGTTGCGGTACCATGAATCGGTTGAAAAATGTTCGTCGTTACCGGCTGCGTCGATGATCTACCGGAATTGTGCGTAGCGAAGCTTGCAGCGCGCACTTGCCCCCTCTATGTGAGAGCGAGCTGGAGCGACGCGATCGATTTTAGAAATTACCTTGTTGGTAATTAGTCTGCTTGCTGTAACCGGCGCTTTGCGGGTCACGCGAATTTCCATAATCACTACTCACAAAATTATTCCGATTAAGCGTGCCGTCGTTCACGGAATTGTTCAAATTATTCGGATTATCATTTTCGGCATTATTAGTTGATCGTGCATCACGATTGTTCCGCGGGGAATGCAGCACATTCATGGCTGCCGTTTAAAACTAATGCGATTATTTACAGGGTTTACACACGGAGTACGCGCACTTCGATGACGTCGTCGAAACTCGCGCTTGTGGAAACTCGTTCAACAACGTCAGCAGTCAAACAGTAAGTAACGCAACTGGCTACCTCTGGCATGCTGTAATCACGCTCAGTTATTTCTGTGAAATCCCAGTCTTCGTGCTTAATAATTTTTTGCAACTGTTGTTTAACAGAATTTGCAAGTTCAATACAAGTGTCGGGGTGGCGTATATTGTTCTAAGATCCCCGAGTGTCACCAAAGGCTCTGCTAGGGTATTGTCACCGCTGATGGTACAATTCCCGGTTTTGGGTGGTTTTAGAACATTGTACACCGAAAGTATTTTGAAAATGTTCAAAAATGTCGGCGTCGAAGGATGATCGTCACAGCCACTTGCCTGTCGTACGCACAGTGGTCCCAAATCTTAAAAAGCTGGCCAAAAGTCAAAAATGTATTCAATTCGGGTGAAAGTCTATACTCCGGGGTTTTCGGGGTCGCTGACTACGAATATGAAGTCAAAATTTAGCAAAACAAAATGGCGGATCCAATATGGCGGGAAATTTCGTCAAAAACGTATTCAATTCGTGTGAATGTCTGTACTCCGGGGTTTTCGGGGTCGCTAACTACGAATATGAAGTCAAAATTTAGCAAAACGAAATGGCGGATCCAATATGGCGGGAAATTTCGTCAAAAACGTATTCAATTCGGGTGACATTTGAAGACTTGAAGACTTGGGAAGAAGAGGATTGGAATACAGTCATTATAATCATTATTACAATGACAATGAACATTCATAATATATTTCTTTCATTCTTTTATTTCTAATCGATATAATTTTAGCTTTTTTTACAATTAATCACTGTCCTGTGAACTGTCATCATCGTCACATGTATCGCTCGTATCATCAGAAAAAATCTGCCTTGATTCTGGAACTGAAGGTGGAATCAATAGTTCAACCGCGTATGGGGATAACGATCTTAGTTTCTTCGAAGGAAGTTTTCGAGAACTGGATATTACTGGATCTGACGTTACTAAACATCTGCAAAAAATGTCTTCCATGTTTTTGATGCGGTTACATTTTCGTGAAAAATCTTCTCGGAATCTTTTAATGTACTTATTGCATGATTCCTGAGCTTCTTCAGACATTGGTCCGATAGGAAGTAACGAATCTATCATTGTCAACACAAGTTTGAAATTGATGTTAATTTTTTTGCCGCCAATTACAGTTCCAAAGGGCACGAGGTTTCTCTCTTGCGCTTGGATACAATCAACTTCTGCCCTAGTTGCTTCGGCAGTTTCATGAAAGAATTCAATTTTAATTGGGCGATAAAATCTTGGTGACGAAGGACGAGGATTTTTCTAAATAATCACGTGTGGATTGACTTTATCAAAAATTTGCAAGGGAACAAGTGAAATAAAGAAAATGTTGGCATCTGATTTATTGCCGTCTCCATCGTTAAATTTTTGTTTGTAAGTACTTTGACCAGAAGTTCCATCGCATCCCCACTTGCATATCAATTCTAAATTACCAACTTTGTTTTCAGGAAGACTTCCAATAACATCCGATTGTACCGTTAATATTCTTTCAGCTGTATGATTTAGCAATGCTTGAAGTCCAACTGTGGCTCCACTTTCAGTTACAGAAATTTCCGACTTTGCAGGGTAACACTTTTTTTTAGAATCCAATACACATTTATAAGGCAGGTATAATTTACAATTTTTTTTTCAAGCTTACAGAACGTAGTAATTGGTATTGACTTTTGGTCATTTACCTTCTACCACAAGTCATAATGCTCCGTTGCCTGACAGTACATCTTCTGAAACGCGTTCCATAGACTTACGGTACTGTGATGCTTTTGATGGACTGCCTTCTGTGACATCCCTAATTACCTTTGAAGCTTGTAAATTTCCAGAAGCCCGGAGACCCATTTGTGTAGCGTAGGCCAATTCGTGGACGGTATGTTCTTTTCGAACCTTTTCCGTCTTCCTACGTTTTGACCGATCACTTAAATCACCCCAGCTTGTGGAAGGACGCCCCATTGTGCTTTCCGTAGAAGGATGCCCCATTGTGTTTTCCGTAGAAGGACGCTTCATTGTGTTTTCCGTGGAAGTCTTCAAACGTTCCTTTTCAATCGTGAAAGACACAGGAACGTTGAGCCACTCATCGAATTTATTGAAGAATTTGGTTTCGTCCCTCCTCGCTTCTTGCCACCTCTTTTTGAAATTCAATACCAATCTACCCATGGCATCTTTCAAATTTTTCGACAAAATGTATGGATGCTTCAATTGTTTTGATACCTCCATTTCAACAATGTCAGTGACAATGTTGATATTTTCTTTTAATACCGATTTCACAAGTATGTAAATTTCCTTTCTCGTGAAAGAAATTTCGTCGGTATTATCTAGAGGATCTGTCGGAAATGCAAAATAACATTAATAGAAGAATTATCTTTATCAATTTCTTATGAACAATATTTAAGACGCGAAAATTACAAAAAACTGCAGAAAGCATTTTTGCCTCCACTATCGAATTTTTAGTGCGACAAAATTTTGACTAGTGTAGCACACTTTTGAGTGAGAGTGTATATTCAAAAAACGAGGATAAAAAATTTCATAAACTACTACAATTATATCTTCTACTGTGGGGAATATATATGCCAAGTGTTAAATTTTTATATGAGTATTGACTAAGTTGAAAAAATGTTCAAATTGTTGACCGTGTAAAATACACGTATATGCCATTCAAAACTTTTACTGCCGGGGGGGCATAAAAATTACACTCAAAACCGAAGGAGCAGCTACGAGCAGCTAATTTTTGGATATGTTTTGAAGAAATGTCTAAGTAACAATTTCCATTTGGTTTAAGAGCGGGGGTCGATAGGGGTTTTGACTTATTGCTTTTTCTAACACGACTTTTCAGAACATAACCAAGAAAAATACCACTACTTTCATTAATGACTTACAATTTCATACATCGTTAACGATAATTTTGAGCAACACACTTAAATTGTACTTACTTTCTGGAGAAGAATCTATTTTGTAAAATCCAAATCCGTTAACTTTTCACTCTTCCAGACGCGTCGAAACTTTCGTCTTATTTCTCCGCGCGACGAGCATACAATGCGGTCGGCTCGACGCTCACGAATAAAATGGATTCCTGAGCCAGATATGGACGCTCCCCTTTTCTTAATGGTCATAATACATACTAGAGGTACCACTACAACTATTCCAACCATTGAAAGTCCCTAGAAAAAAATATTTTTTTTTCGACTTTTGGCCAGCTTTTGGCGATTTGGGACCACTGTGGTACGGTTCCAAAAAATTGCTGTCGTGGGTAAAATAAAAACACATACATGCACAGTGCAAAAAAACAAAAAATGAAAATGGACGACCCTGGATGAATGGGTGAATGGACGAAAATGGGATATTCTGGAAATTGGTGGTTCGAATTACAGCAAAAAAAAGATAGATTAATGAATAGATTAATAGATATCGTTAATAACACATTTCAGGTACCGCATTGCCGTCCAACCACATGCAACCTGTAGATTATAAATGTCATCTTTAGAAAATACACCGTTGAATAGGCTTTGTAGACAAACCTCCAGAGGATCCTGGTTCACTCGACCCGTTAACACATACTCGAAACCGCAGTGTTGTGTCAAGTATTTGACGAGATGGAGCATTGACTGCAACGTGACGCGCAGACCGTCCGCCGTTGGTTTTGTTAGAAACAGGTCCGGCGACAACAGTTTTTTTTTCAACTTTATCTTCCCACTCATCCAGCTTTTGCAAGGATTCTTGAATTACCTGTAACGAAGTAACAATTTAGTCTGATAATTTCGTTTCCATATTTCATTATATAGTCGAATTTTTTTATTCATGTACTTTAAAGAAATATGCATCGTATAAATAGCAAATTTTTTAGGCATACCTTGAAATCCCTGTTGCCTACTTGAACCCCGTCAATTGCATGCTTGCGGTTTAGAGCGTCGAACATGTCGTTCATCCATTCGCAAAACGATGCCGTGGCCTCACACCCATCCAATTCGGGGACATACTTTTGGAAGAACTGAAGTCCGCCTGCGACTGAATTGCTGAAGTGATGATTTAGGTATGCGGCCGTAGAGAGACAATAGTGAAGGAAGAATCGGCTGCGATTCGGCCAGTGGGTCCAAATGACAGTGGACAATTTTTTTGGTATAACTTTTCGATCCTAATTCGGATCCTCTTCAGATTTATTATTTCTAAAATTACATTCTTTTTTGTCTTATTTTGTATGATATGTTTTACATTATAGGCTTAAATGTTATGTGTCCTGACTGACCTGAATTTGTACGGGTAATTTTTTTGGTCATTTAATGAATCTTCGATAATATTCATTATGAATTTATTATGCAAAGACGGGTCATTTTTTTGTGATCCTTGGTGTCTGTGAGAGGGAGGATTTTGATATTTTATTGCTTAGTTTATGTTTTTTTTTTTTTGTGAGACTTTTGTGTATGTGTTATTTACCTATGAATTTCATGTTTGATAATTTCCAAGATTCATTTGTGATCAAAATTAACAGTTTTCATTACATGGCGATTCGAGAGCTAAGTAGCGACTGAGTATCGAGGCGAGTGAGGAGGTATTTATATTAATGGGGTAGTGTGATTGAGTATTGAAAAGTGGGGGTGGTTTTTCATGGTTGGGGAAGTTTGCCGTTAGTGATTTTTCTTGCCGGACTGGTTATGTTAACCGGTTTTGGATCGGGTTTAAATTGATAACTGTTAGATTTGGTAATGAATTTTCAATTGATGGGTGGTAATTTGAGGTTTTCCCGTTATTATTTCGAGTATTATTAAATTATTGAATTATATATGCTGCTTAGTTTGTCGATGTCGGTTCTAAAATTGATTGCTTTGGGGTAACACATACACAAAAGTCTCACAAAAAAAAAAAAAAAAACATAAACTAAGCAATAAAATATCAAAATCCTCCCTCTCACAGACACCAAGGATCACAAAAAAATGACCCGTCTTTATACAATAAATTCATAATGAATATTATCCAAGATTCATTAAATGACCAAAAAAATTACCCGTACAAATTCAGGTCAGTCAGGACACATAACATTTAAGCCTATAATGTAAAACATATCATACAAAATAAGACAAAAAAGAATGTAATTTTAGAAGGAATAAATCTGAAGAGGATCCGAATTAGGATCGAAACGTTATACCAAAAAAATTGTCCACTGTCATTTGGACCCACTGGCCGAATCGCAGCCGATTCTTCCTTCACTATTGAATTGCTGAAGACCTACATAGATATGATATTCGTCAATTTCCTAACATTAGATCCCCATGAGTATAATTGGGTGCGGGTAATTGAGTATTTTATTAAAGAAAGGAATCGCTTCTTTTAAAATAACGAATAAACTTACTTGAGTAGCTAATCGGACTCGCATTTTCAGTAAATTGTTGAGATTCACGTGATTGGACGATAATTTGGGACAAATTAAGGCTTGGCCAACTGAAAAAGTATTATATAATTATGAAATGAATAAGTTTGTGTACCAATGAATACAATAGAATACAATACAATACTAAAATCCATATAAACCTGTAACACTTCATTATTGTACAGACGATTGCAAATTGTTTTCATGAGGTGGGGTGTGTCAGAAAAAACGAAAATTTTCCGGTCTTCGACAGTAGGGTGCTCAAAATACAGTACTGAGCAATTAAAGTGGGATTTTTTTGAGAGCCTGTATTTTTGCAAAAAAAATCGAATTTGGAAAAACTTCGATACATGGTAGATCGGAAATTTCATCAGCTTTCGATTGCGACCACGCTCGTCGCGATCGGTCCAGAATTGCGGGCGTGGGAGGGAAAAAGATGGGGGAGTGCAAAATCGGGCCTCCCGCGAGTGTCGGGATTTTAGGGATACAAGTGCCTCAGAGGCTCTGTGCGGTATCAAACGAAAGGGTATCACTCAGAAATGAAAAAAAGTTGCATTAGAATCGAATCCCCCACGCCCGGAGGGAGGGGTGGTGCCAAAAGGGTGAAACGGTATGTTGGGCATAATGAGAAAAGGGTTCGTCCAATCGGGTTAATTTTTTTTTCGAGAATTATTTTTTTGAGTACTCCGTGACCCTGTAAATAAAACATGAGAAAAATCGCTCCTGAAATGAAAATTCACGTGTCCCGCCGGAACGCATTTTCATTCGCGAGCATTGTTCGCATCGAGAAACTCGACAACATTTTTTTTCAATTATGCCTCATTAAAAAGGACATTTCAATGAATAGAGTCGTATTTTTTTCATATTTTTCCTATGCCTGGTTCATCTCAACGAGGCATTTGAAAAACGCGTTGCGAATCGAGATTCTTTCGATGGTCGTGGCTTTCCACAACGGATGAGCACCACTGTTAGGCTGTTTTCGATCAGTCGTATTCAGTCCCCACCATTTTTTCACGAGACAATCAGAAGATTTCATGGGACTTAGAATATTTTCGATATCTCGTGTTCGTCCTGGAGCGCGTACCATGGAGAGAGACTCCTGTGTCGCTATCCAGAACTTGGAATATTTTTGCGACAACATTTTGCTTCCTCCCGCCAATCGAGCGACTTTTTGGCGTATTTTGCGAAACTTTTAGTTTTATTAGGCGTAAAGTAAAGAAGATTTATATGCAATAAATTACAATACATTTTTAAAACGTAGATTTATTTGCATGATAAAAAAATGAAGAAATTTCTTTTTCCCTGATTATTTTTCAGGTAAAAATGCATGATAGCATGATTATTAATTGTATTGCAAACAAGAATGTTCAAACGTTGAAAAAAATTAGTAGCCCTGAAAAGGACCGTTTATTTTATCTTTCTCGTTTTCATCGAGTTGATTTTCAAGATTTTTAATAACTCGGGGATCGAATTTTTCTATAAAAATGTTCGATACCTCACGCGAAGTAGACGAGAGCGCGAGCAAAAAATAATTCTCGCAGCATACCGTGCTCGTCTCGATTTTTTTTTCTTTCATCGAGCATAGAATTTTCCAAGTACAAAAAATTTTTAGCACTGCAAAGAGCCATTGCATTTTATTAAATTCGATCGCGTCGATCCACAAAATCCGTAAACTCGTCATCGTCGCTCTGAATCTGCTGAAAAAAAACATGAAAACATAAATTTTGAATACCTAAAAACATCCATTTCTGACTGCAGACAGTTGTATTACGTTGAAAAATTTTGATGGCTCTAAAAAGGGTCGATTTTCATCTCGAGGCATCGAGTTGCGAGATGATCCAACGCTGATTCATTTAACGTAGAGTGGGGAGAGAGATGCGGACACGTCGGGCAGCGAGAGGCGACTGGAGCAAGAGCTATGCGCGCCACGGCTTTATATACACTAAAGCCAAGCGGTGGCGCATTCTGATTGGCCCGTGAAGCTGGGGGGGGATGGCTGTGCGTACCGAGCCTCTGATTGGTCAGATGACAAGCTCCAGCATGTCTTTTGCCTATTCTTCCGAAATCAAAGATTTTTAAGGACTTAGCAAATTTTCGCGACAAAATTTTGCTTCCTCGCGCCAATCGAGCGACTTTGACGTATTTCACGGAACTTTTCGTTCATTTGGCGTAATGTAAAGAATAATTCTATATGCAATAAAATACAATATGTTGATACAACGCAGATTTGCATGTTCAAAAAATTGAAAAATTTCTTTTTTCCTGATTTTTTTGCTCAAATTTTATGATGGCATGATTATTTATTTTATTGCGAACAAGAATGTGCAAACGTTGAAAAGAATTGGTAGCCCTAAAAAGGGCCGTTAATTTTTTCTTTGTTGTTTTCATTGAGTTCATTTGCAGAAAGTTCAATAACTCTGTGATTGAATTTTTCGATACTTTTTCACTTCGTGGAAGGTATCGAAATAACTCGATGATTGAACTTTCTGCAAATGAACTCAATGAAAACAACAAAGAAAAAATTAACGGCCCTTTTCAGGGCTACCAGTTCTTTTCAACGTTCGCACATTCTTGTTTGCAATAAAATAAATAATCATGCCATTATAAAATTTGACCAAAAAAATCAGGAAAAAAGAAATTTTTCAATTTTTTGAACATGCAAATCTGCGTTATACAAACATATTGTAATTTATTGCATAGAATTGTTCTTTACTTTACGTCAAATGAACGAAAAGTTTCGTGAAATACGCCAAAGTCGCTCGATTGGCGCGAGGAAGCAAAATTTTGTCGCGAAAATTTGCTAAGTCCTTAAAAATCTTTGATTTCGGAAGAATGAGCAAAATACATGCTGGAGCTTGTCATCTGGCCAATCAGAGGCTCGGTACGCACAGCCATCCGCTTCCTAGCTTCACGGGCCAATCAGGATGCGCCACCACTTGGCTTTAGTGTATATAAAGCCATGACGCGCATGGCTCTTGTTCCAGTCGCCTTGCGCTGCCTGACGTGTCCGCATCTCTCTCCCCACTAGGGATGGGCGATGTTGCAAAAAAAATCGATGTTGATCGAATCGATATTTCAAAAAAAAATCGAATAGGAAATCGATACATTTTAAAAAAAACATCGATACATCGATAAATCGGCGAAAAAAATCAATTCAATCATTTTTTCCTACAATAAGCTGTTTTTCATCATTTTTTACTTCTATAAGCCGTTTATTAGCAAAAGTACAGGTCCTTTCAGTTTATTATTAAACATTTATGAAATTTCATAATTTTTCAGATCCTTAAACACCCTGCCACGTCTGTAGGATCTCCACGAAATCATCCGTTGCAAAGTCTTCTATTCTTCTAACATTTTTCAATGTTCCCAGTTGGTCTCACAATACTGTTGCTGCATACTGAAATCAATTTGAATAGATAAAATATAAAAAATAAAAGATTATAATTTTTTATCATTCCCATGCGTAAAAGTGTTATTGATAAGCAAAAACAAACCTGTAAGATGTAATTATGACAATGTTTATATATTTTAATCAATTGGGGATTTTTTAAGGTAATAAATAATAAGCCAAGAAATCATAAAACAACCACACCATCTTGATATGCTGCTTCCTCGTTGAGAATGTTCATTGAGTATATAGGATAAGGAATAATATTGAGGGAGCAAGGTTTATCTGGTTTTTTTAATGACACAATGATGTCACAAAAAAATTACACACTCGTACATGAAAATAGAAACAAAAACACAACGATAATACGCGTACATTGAAAGCAAAAACTCTTAAAAGAACTAAAAATAAACATCACAGAATACGTTTTAAGGGAAGGTTAAACTCTTTCGCAATCAAGTGATTGTCGCGCGTGCTCGTTCTTCTCTTGAAAATTTTTTGAAATAAATTTATATTGAAGCATAACGTATACTATTTTAAATGTAAAAATATTTGACCGCAACCACCCACGTTCACACCAAACCCCAATCTTTTCGAGTAAGGGAACTAAGGAATAGCAGTTTGTTGAGGTGCTCACCGGTTAATCGGCTTCGATTATCAGTCTTTATATCACCAGCCTGCGAGAAAAGTCTTTCCGATGGTACTGACGTTCCAACGAGACTGACGTATTTTATCGCAAGTGCGAACAATGACGGAAAAGCTGGTTTGAGCGTTTTCCAATATTGAAGAGGATTTTCGGTTCTCGCGATAACGGTTTGCTTCAAGTATTGCTTCAGTTCGAAGCTTATGCCACGGTCAGACACACCAACTTTGCTCGCTACCAAGCGGTCGTAAAAGTCCCACGGATTGTCGGAGTCAAGTTGTTCATTGCTTGATGCATCGGCGATATGTTCGGTTCCCTCATCATAAGAGGTGCTCATCATATTGGAAATCGCAGATATAGCAGATGATGCAGCCAATGCGTTTTGAAAGGCCAATTTTTTGAACCGGGGATCAAGAATCGTAGACGTTGCAAGAGTTTTATTGAACTCAAAATCCTTGAATCGAAATGCAATTGCTGCTTGGAGCTTTTTCTTAAACTCGTTCCCGCTTGCTGTCGAAGGACTGTATTTTTCAACAGCGTTTTCTAAACAATGGATTACCGGGATAATCACACTGCACGTCGGATAAGAGTCCCCGCTTACATCCGTAATAATGCGTTCAACTGGTCTCATCAGAGCTACGACGTCGTGTAGCAGTTGAATCTCTTCACGCTTTAGCATATTCGGCGCAGTGGGGCACTTCGATATAACTGCATACACGTAAGGCTCCAGAAGAAGGAATCTTTCCAACATGTATAGCGTCGAGTTCCACCGCGTCGCAACATCTTGAATGAATTTTAATGCCGTGCCTTCACTTTTCCCATCGCGTATCTGCAATTTTTTCAATTCGTCTGAAGCCACGACACTTCTCTTCGTAATCGTGACAATATTTTTTACTTTCCCAATTGTTTCTTGCACGAGAGGTATATCTCGAAGAGCATCCGGCACGAGATGAGATAAAGTGTGTGCAAAACAAGCCAAATGCCGATTTGCACCCAATAAGTCACGCATTGCTTTTTTTATATTTGCGGCACTATCGGTAACGACTGCCGTGATTTTTAAGAGTGACAAGCCAAAGTCTTCGATCACACCATTCAAGGTGTCTTTTAGGAATTCAGCTGTATGGCTTGCGTTCAGTGGAAACACTCCGATACAGCCATTTTCCATCTGTAAATCTTCCGTTACGTAGTGGACGGTGACTCCCAGGTAACTGTGATTACTGACGTCGGTCCAATTATCGCACGTAAGAGAATAAGACACCGATTTCGCAAGTTTAGCAACGAAATTTTCCTTCAGTACTGCGTAACGTGTCTCGAGCATTCTCGTGACCGTTGATCGGCTTGGTATTTTATACAGCGGTGCAAGCCCATGTATCAGCTCCTGAAAACCTTTCTTTTCCACCGTTGACAGAGGCATCTTATCAACTGCAATCATGTACATGATTAAGTTCGTAATCTTTTCCGCTGTCTTGCCTCCCTCTGTGCAAAAACAAATATTAATAAATTTCTATCCAAACCAACACAAATATAATGTAAGTATATATTCTATCGCAAATGTACCTTTGAAAGATGTCGTCCGCTCAAACGCTTCTTCGATTGAAATCAATTTTTCCTATCGTAAAAAACATTTATTTTTATTGGTTTTTGTTTCCCAAAAAAGGAAGCTTCATAAGTCAAGGAGGAACGCAACTGTGAAAGGTTAAAAAAATTGAATTTTTTTTCTATTTTTTTAAAGTATATATATTCAAAAGTATGTAAACAAATTTTTAACTAAAAATCTCAAAAATTGACTGAGATATACCCAAAAGAATAGCACGTAAGTATATATATTCCAAAACATGTAAACAAATTTTCGAGTAACAATCTCAAAAATTGACTGAGATATACCCAAAGGAACAGCAGGTAAGTACATACCTTCAAAAATATGTAAACAAATTTTCAATTAAAAATCTCAAAAATTGACTGAGATATACCCAAAGGAACAGCAGGTAAGTACATATAAGAATATATGTGCACGCACGCGTGCGTGACTAAATTATATTGGTATTTTTCATAATCATATTAATCTAAGTATTTAATAATTAATTAGGTGTTTGTGTACCTTTGATTGATATCTTGTCTTTTTCCATGGAGGAATCGGGTCATCCACTGATTTGGTACTCGACTCCGACGTGTTACATTTTCTTTTTCCATGTGTCAAAGCTGAATAAAACAGTGCGTGGTGTCTGGTCAAGTGTTGACTCAAGTTTGTGGTGTTGCCTCTGTGTTTACAGAGGGCATTGCAGAGTTTGCAGCGAGCCGATGTCTCTGTCTCCTTTTCAAAATGCTCCCAAGCACGACTCGTCTTCCTCAACCTTGAATAAGACATGAATATTGCATGGTTAAATAGATTGACAAATCCTATATAAAAATATATATTTCATATTAACACATTAGCTGCCATGCGCATTCATGAGGACATTCCGGTCAGGCCACGTGCCCTGTGCTTATGCACGTATTGCCGTACCATCAGTGATCAATGACTGGCGCAGCCTGAATGGAAAGTTCAGTGTCAGTCCACGGTGACTAACATGGCAGCTAACGTGATAATGATAAATACTTACTGCACATTATTCTTGACTGCGGCGGACTGACTCGGCCTTCCTTGTGTTTGGAATTCATTTGCATCACTAGGAGCAACGACGCTGTCATGCGAAGAAGACGATGGAACTGTAATCGTAATGATTGAACTGCAAGATAAGCGTTAACATCAATTAGAAAATTATCAAACGATGTTTAATGTTTGCGATCATCGGTATTATTAAATTGTACTTACGTATCAACGCCACTGGTCTGCAAATATTGAATTCCTTCAGCTTCCACAATGTGCAGAAGATCATCATCGATATCTAAAAAAATACAATTCAATGAAAAAAATATTTAAATATTTTAAATATTAACAAATCAAATTAGACTACAGCGAATCAACTCTATCTCGAATATGCATATTCGAGATAGCATTGATTTTGTGTATCAAAGCGAAATTTCTTAGCTAAACTTGTACAAAAATAACGGTATGAAATAAATAAATCTGATTGATACTATGATACTGCTTGTCTACTTAAAGCAAGCTAACAGCTCCAATCACCTCGATTCATTTAAATGATTATTTTTGGCGTGCATTGGGAAATATTATATCACATAACCTTAAAATTATGTCTGCCCGGGCGGCACAGACAAAAACAGCAAGATAACTATTCTAAAAATTTTCTTCACATTGTTAATCGACATTCTTACCTTAATAGCAATTCTTCCCTTAATAGTAATTCTTACCTTCAATCTCGTGAAGATTCATTTCAACTTTCTTTGGCAAATGGCAATTAACCGACGCGATCACCACATTGCACCACCTGAATACCTGAATGTGACCGGACATGCGTTTCGTATTGCCTAATATGAATTAATTATGATTATGATAATGCTCACGCTGATCGGCACGATTGGCAGTATTGGCACTCGATTCGGGGCAACTTCAAATTCGTTAACACTTATTCTACGAAAATTTTCGAAAAATAAAATCGCGTGAAGAAATTTCGAGAAAGGAAATAGAAATATTTTACCTAAAATGCTAGGTTAGGTATTTTGTGTTGGATAGTTGGGTATTTTATTTTTAAAAAACGCTAAAATACGGATAACGGATTATAATAATTGCGATTTACTTCCCGCCAAAATTTGAAAAAGGAGGCCATATCGACCATTTTCTCCGCTTGTTCACTCAGAAATCAGAAAAAAAAACTACCGATGTTCGCAAAAAAAAATCGAACATCGATTAATCGACCAGAAAAAACATCGACCAAAAAAATCGATTTATCGGACAAAAAAAATCGATGTGTTCGATTAATCGAGAAACATCGCCCATCCCTACTCCCCACTCTACGTTAAATGAATCAGCGATAGATTCATCTCAAAACTCGATGCCACGACGCCTCGAGATAAAAATCGGCCCTTTTCAGAGCCATCAAAATTTTTCAACGTAATACAACTCTCCGCAGATAAAAATGGATGTTTTTAGGTATTCCAAATTTATGTTTTTTCAGCACATTCAGACCGGCGATGACGACTTTATGAATTTTGTGGATCGACGCGATCGAATTTAATAAAATGCAATGGCTTTTTTCAGTGCCAAAAATTATTTTGTACTTGGGAAAACTCTATGCTCGATAAAAGATTTAAAAAAAAAGAAATTTCGAGACGTTCACGGTATGCTGCGAGAATTATTTTTTGATCGCACTCTTCCACTTCGCGCGAGGTATCGAACATTTTTATAGAAAAATTCGATCCCCGAGTTATTGAAAATTTTGCAAATCAACTCGATGAGAACGAGAAAGAAAAATAAACGGTCCTTTTCAGGGCTACTAATTTTTTTTAACGTTTGAACATTCTTGTTTGCAATACAATTAATAATCATGTCATCATGCATTTTTACCTGAAAAATAATCAAGGAAAAAGAAATTTCTTTATTGTTGCATCATGCAAATAAATCGACGTTTTAAAAACGTATTGTAATTTATTGCATATAAATCTTCGTTACTTTATGACTAATAAAACTATAAGGGTCCTTTCCAGGGCTACCAATTCGTTGCAACGTTTCAACATTCTTGTTTGCAATTCAATTAATAATCATGCCGTCATGCATTTTTACCTGAAAAATAATCATGGAAAAAGAAATTTCTTTATTTTTTCATCATGCAAATAAATCTACGTTTTAAAAATGTATTGTAAATTATTGCATATATATCTTCGTTACTTTACGCCTAATAAAACTAAAAGTTTCGCAAAATACGCCAAAAAGTCGCTCGATTGGCGGGAGGAAGCAAAATTTTGTCGCAAAAATATTCCAAGTTCTGGATAGCGACACGGGAGTCTCTCTCCATGGTACGCGCTCCAGGACGAACACGAGATATCGAAAATATTCTAAGTCCCATGAAGTCTTTTGATTGGCTCGTGAAAAAATGGTGGGGACTGAATACGACTGATCGAAAACAGCCAACAGTAGTGCTCATCCATTGTGGAAAGCCACGACCATCGAAAGAATCTCGATTCGCAACGCGTTTTTCAAATGCCTCGTTGAGATGAACCAGGCATAGGAAAAATATGAAAAAAATACGACTTTATTCATTGAAATGTCCTTTTTAATGAGGCGTAATTGAAAAAAAATGTTGTTGAGTTTTTCGATGCGAAAAATGCTCGCGAATGAAAATGCGTTCCGGCGGGACACGTGAATTTTCATTTCAGGAGCGATTTTTCTCAGATTTTTTTTCACAGGGTCGCAGAGTACTCAAAAATGTGATTCTCGAAAAAAAATTAACCTGATTGGACGAACTCTTTTCTCATTATGCCCAACATACCGTTTCACCCTTTTGGCACCACCGCTCCCTCGGGGGGTTGGGGATTCGATTCTAATGCAACTTTTTTTCATCTCTGAGTGATACTTTTTTGTTTGATACCGCACAGAGCCTCTGAGGCACTCGTAACCCTAAAATGTCGGGCCCCCGACACTCGCGGGAGGCCCGATTTTGCACTCCCCCACCTTTTTGCCTCCCACGCCCGCAATTCTGGACCGATCGCGACGACCGTGGTCGCAATCGAAAGCTGATGAAATTTCCGATCTACCATGTATCGAGGTTTTCCCAAGTTCGATTTTTTTTGCAAAAATACAGGCTCTCAAAAAAATCCTACTTCGATTGCTCAGTACTGTAGTTTTTAAGCGACTTCTTCTCTTCGCTCACGCCAACTTCGGACCAAAATTTCCGATTGGGGCTCGCTCCATCGCTCACAACGGCATGAATGTTTGCTCCAACCCCTCCTAATAAAATAATTGCCTTGACGATGAGCTTGGCGAGGACGTCGCCCGTTACAGGCCCTTTCGAGGCGAAAGCTGCAATTGTTTGTGCTTCGCCAGCATTCAACAGTTGAAACATGAGAACTAACGCGTGATTAGCTTTCTCAGTAAAATTTGACGATTTTGGGCCTTCATTTCCGAAATCAATCAACCCCTTGTACGTTAGATCCTTTGTATTTACGCTGACACTCTCCCGAGTCGAAATTTCATCTAGCAGACAAATTCCATGTCGCTGCGATTCTTCTACGTTTGCCAGAGAAATTTTGAGAACTTCAAAAAATTCTGAATCGAAACCGCAACTAGATTTTATTTTCGATAAGTATCTGTAAATAGTTCAAAATAAGAAATCATGAATCGAATTAAAATACTCAAATAGTATATTAAGCCACAAGGGACGAAAATCGAACTTCCGTCCCTGTGTGTCATGATTCCCGAGGCGAAGCCGAGGGAATCATATCACGCATGGACGGAAGTTCGATTTTCGCCCCGTGTGGCTTATACTTTTTTTCTTCATAGCCGGTCGAAAGTACGCGATTAATTGTAGAAATAGAAACGTTTGTTTTTCATTCTAAAGTTGAGATTATATGAGTCCAAGTTCGCTGTCAATGCCCTAATTATCAATTAAATGAATTCGTTTGCCGTTAAAATTAACTGGGATAACTTGAATATGTCATGACTAACAACTAAGGCATTTTTAATATTTTATGACTTTTTATTTTCACACGCGCAAGACACAATTGTAAACGTACAATTATTAAAAGTACAGTTAACAAATTTCTCGAGTGAATTTTTGTTGAGGATAGAACTGGTGTCGCTTTTGATCTCATTTTGGTCGTTCGATGAAGGGTTTACATTCGGTCCGAATTCATCTTCTGCATTCCTTCTCCTTTTTGATGGGGATTTAATAGATTCGCCTTTGTTAAAATGTAACTTGATTGGTTTTTTTGTCAAAAAATGTTGCTTTACAATTGGAGGACCTGCTTCAGTATGATTTTTAGTTAATTTATTTGATTTTGATGGTGCAGTTATTTGTAGTGGTCTTTCATGTAGAACAGCAGCCGTAGTAAACGATGGCAAATTTTCGATTGCGTCTGATTGTTTTTTATTTTTGTCATCTATGATAACAAAATCATCGGATAAATCATCCCAATCAAACATCATGGAAGGGGGCTCATTTTCCTTGTTTTCAGGTCCTTTGTTACTTGTTGATTTTGAGTTAGTTGGAGTATTGGATGTAGCCGCGTGAGTTATGCCTTTGAAAATGTTGTCTCTATTATGAAGGGAAGTAGATGAGCTATGAGAGTTCTGGGCCACTTGGCCCTGCTATTCGAACTGCAACCGTCGGTAAGGTAGGAATCCAACTGCAACCGTCGGTAAGGTAGGAATCCAACTGCAACCGTCGGTAAGGTAGGAATCCAACTGCAACCCGCGGTCGGTAAGGTAGGAACCTAAACCGACTGTCGGTAAGGTAGGGATCGAACCTAAACTTTCAAAAAAAACTCGAAAACTCGAACTGCAACCCGAACATAAACTCGAACATAAACTGCAACCTAAACCGATTTGCCAATTGGATGATTCAATTTTAGCCTTCGAACAGCCGAATATCATAATTTTGGCCTTCGATGAATTTCACAATTTTGGCCATGAATTTTACATTTATTGAAGGCGTCGGTAGAGTAGGGCGACTCCAACCCCGTGTTCATCCAATTGGGCGGGGTGCAAACAGATGGCGTGAAATCTTGGCGCGAAAATTTGAATTTGCCAATTGGATGGCTGTCGACGGGATAGCGGGATAGGAGGATAGCAGGTAGCAGGATATCAGGATATCTGGTAGCCGGATATCCGACAGCAGGTATCCTGAATCCGCCAATCACATAGTAGGAATCCCGAATCAACCAATCAGCGAGCAGAAATCCCGAATCGAACCTAAATCAGCGAGCAGAATTTTCAACAAAACGGCGGGAAATTTGAATTCGAAAAAAATGGTGGGAAAATATAAATTCTCCGTACGCAGCAGGATATCGTGCAGGATAGTAAAGTACACTCAATTTAAATATTCTTCTTATTTATTCGACATTGAATACATTCTCTCCTCATTGGCGCACCAATGAGACCGTGTTCACGACATCGTAGACACTCGGCAACTTCAGGGTCTTGCTCCATGGCCTCGGGTAATTTATCCCGGGCAAGTTTAATGCTATTCGCAGCAAAGTTAACGAGAAATTCTTTCGGCAGTTGCGCTATATCCTGTGACTCCATGAATGATAAGAGTCCAGTGCGACGAAATATCTTGAGTGATCGCTCGATGGATGGGATATTTTCTCGAAGAAATTTTCCCAGCAGCAGGACATTGCGGAGTGCGCAGTTGGATGACGAATCTCGCTGATGATTATAGCACGGTACTGCCAATTGTTCCATATTCAGCACCGTCAGCGAGGGGCATGGTGTGAATTCGCACACGTTGAAGCCGAACTGTCCGAGCCACTGCTGCTTCTGCTCGCCCTTCACGTAGATGACGCTCGCATCGCGCATCATCGATCGAAGAATGGTTTCCACTTCATCGTAAGGTAGATCGCCCGAGCTCCAGGATAGATGGTGATGATTACGTTCCAGCCAGAGATTTACACTCTTGTACCTTGCCGGTAGATCCTGCCAACTCACTGGTGGTCTGAAGAGGAAGACTGTCGGTCTGCGGTCTGCGTTGAGTGAGCCAATTGCCGACTCTTTGACGATAAAGTCGTTGTTGGCGAGCTGGAAGCCCTGTGCATCTACCACGTACTTCATCGCGACTGTGATGCGTGCTCGATTCGAGTGGCGCTTTTATAGCTAGTTCTCCCCCTCTTCTCCTCACATCCCCACTCCTTCTCACACTCGTCTCCTCACACTCCCACTTATGGGGTTATACTCAACAATGCGATCATGCAAGATCAGGCAATAGGCTGTAGTTTCGGCGGGAAAATTGTTCTCAGACTCCAGTTCAAGACGAACGTCGACCGGGGCCTGTTTCAGCGCTTCGTTCTGTTTCGAGCAGTCGATTACGATCAGTGGCGCATGCGCGAGGAAATCTTTTTTCGTTAGCATAGGTTCCGCAGCCTTGTCGTAGTAGGCTTTCTGGAAGTTGGCATACATCTCGTACAAGACGGCAAACTGATTACGAGCAACATTGAGATTGAGATTGCCATATGGGTAACATTGCGAGTTGAGGAAGAGTTTCACGTTGGTGATGTTGCAATGATCGAAGCGGCTCGCATTTGCCGTTTTCACTCCGCGTCGATTCGTTTGGAAGCCCACAATGATGAATCGAGGTTTCTCCAATTGATTGGCCGTTTTCACTGTCCAGACGTGTTTCGTAGTGCTTGGAAGCATGGGATACTCGTACAGTTCCCAGGTGCGGAAACTCACAGTGACATCCTTCTCAATGTGACTAAGCAGACGTATTTTGCGCTTGTCCGACAGTAACACATACGGCATGAGCCATTCGATTCGCGTGAGTTCAATCTTGAAGTTCTCGTAGCTTCCATCTGCCAGCGCCGTTTGCACAACTGCATTCGTGTCGGTTCTCGATCTAGTGAGAATGAGCTCATGCTTCGCGTTGACGATGATCTTCCGGTAGTCCTCGGCGAAGCCAAGGATCATGGCGAGTGGTATACATACGTCAAAGTAGCCGCTATTGTTACTCAGCTGCAGAGTCTCTCCGACATCGAGCCAACCAGCGTTTTCGATTATTACACTCTGGCCGGGGCTCAAGGATGCGTAACCCTTCATTAGAGATGTTACAGCAACATTCTTGTTTCGATCAATCTCAATAGCATTGATCTCGTAACGGATTTCCTCAAACAGATGGAGTATAGCGTTGTTGACAAATTTCGTCGCTGTGGCTGCGTTACCGTTTGTCTTGGTCAATCTCCCGCACACATGTAATGAGCTCCGTGCGGGTAGAAGACACAGATCCTGATGTTGAATCGATATCCGGATCTCATCGCTATTGTTGAAGGTTGACGCGGTGTATGGCTGATGCGTATGAATCTCGTAATGCGTTACCGATTCGTCGAATACGACGGGTGATTGAACGTGCAAAGCCTCTTCCATTCCAGCAGCAGCAAATTATCCCACACTTTATTTTTGGCCTCTTCCACCGACGACTCGAAGTCCCAAGCTTCTCAGGAACTGAATGTTGCGACGTGTTAGCTTCTTTAGCGCTCGATGACGACTGATGGTTGGACGCCATGTTGATTCCCTTTTATAGCCACGCCCAGTTTTCGTGTCAAAGACGATGCCCATAATTACGCGACTTCCTTGATGTGTAGTCTAATCGTAATAACTTCACCGCGAAAGTTCACCAATTTTTCGTCCTGATCGACTATGCGCAATTGCACGTGTTCAATGACTTTGACGGCGACTGGTAGATAAATGATCTGCGATGGTACTTCGATGATCTTATATCCCGGTGGCACAGCTGGGAAAAATTCGTGTATCGTGTGAACCTTGCGCTCGTTTATGTACGCTCCCGATGTAATGTTGCACTCAATTCGTAACGCGTTGATCTTGAGAATAGCTACGGGCAATTCTGAGCGGTGTATCGTATCACGCTGCAGTTCACGATGAGTGAAACCCAAAAGATCGGCAATGGAGTCTTGCGGTCGAAAATCAATGTCTCGATTGCACTTTATGAGACTGCTATTGTTGTTGGGCTCTATGTAGATGGAAATATCTTTCGGTGCAAGCGCTTCCTGCAGGTACTTCCCAATGTCTTCAATCTCGTAACTTCCGGTTGGTAGCACAATCACCTCGTCACCCACGTAAAACTTGTTTCTGCCGAGGTCGATGTTCGGTATAGAGTTGAAGGATAATAATTCCACTAGTCCGAGAACGTACTTTTTATTTGGTGCTAGCTCAATTGGTGGAAAGTATTGCGCTTCGAGTACGGATGACGTTCCAGATAGACTGAGAGTCAATGAATCTGCCATGACGGTACGTGCACGACTGATCAAGTCTCGAAATTACAAGCTCTTATATAGGAATTTCAGGCAGAGATGACCACACTCGTACGTTCCGTAGTCTTGATATCTCGCATAATTATACTTGACTTGGTCGACATCGAGATAGTCCATGAGTTCTATGGGCGGTTGAAGATCGCCAAAACTATCGAAGTAAGTGACATTACGACCGTTTTTTCGGTACGCTACCCAGTGCGTTCCCGGTCCATCTCTGTCGTCGAGATTAACAATGGCCGATTCGCGATAACGAGGTCCGTCCCTCGGCAAGTCATTTCTCATAAATACCCCACGAAAATGTGGAATTTCACGGCCATACTCGAGTAAATCCGCATCCGTTAGAGCGCGTTTGGGCAAGTTTTTTTTTTGCATCCAGATGCAAGCCGAATCCTTTCTTGTGGGGCTTGAGGTAGAGGCCTTTACCGAGGGCAATAGCTTCAATCGTCTTATTGTGCCTCTGACTCTCTTCCAATTGGCGCTTGGCTGAGCTAGCATCGTTAACGGCTTTGGTAATTCCTGCAGCACCGCCTGCCAGAGCTCCTGTTGCACTCAAGCCGGCAAACAGGGGAATGAGAAAAGGCAGGAAGCCGCCGACCTTTTCAGATACTGGTAGTATGCGCGGTACACGCACGTGACTTTTCCCACCGGCTCTCTTCACTGCAGCACGTGCCTTCTTCAGTGCTGATTGAATAATTTCACGCGCGTTTTTCCCCACAGGTTTCGACGCAGCTATCACTATTTTCGAGAGCATGACTGCAGGCTTCTTCATCTTCTTGAGCCCCATACCGAGTTTGGATTTCGCCTTCATGACGTTGGTTACAGCGTATGCGAAAACTTTTTCACTCACTCCAGCGTCCTTTGCCCACACTCGTTGCCAGGCCTTGTCTGCTAAAACTCTGTCAGCTGCGTTGCGCGCCTCGACGTTCTGACGATTATGCGAGTATGTGATATCGTGCTCCTTGCAGGCAGCGTCCAGAAGATTTATACCAGGATCTCCACGATTGACACGATTTGCTACTTTTGTACCCGGTCCGCAGTACTGGTAGCCCGGCAGATGAAGTTCCACAGGAAGATTGTTGATGAATCTGTTGAGGACACCTTGACCCTTGATCATTACGCAACGGAGGTTCGGCGATGAATGAGCCTGAGGGTATATAAGCGCGCTATTTATACGCTCAGAGCTCAGTGCACCATGGACTTTCGGGAGCAATCACTCAAGCTGCCGGTTGTAAACTTTGATATTCTCGCGGACGAGCAGCATAGGCGAACACGACACGGTGAACTACTACCTGACAGTATACGTGCAGTATTCTGCGGCCCATCCAACTGCGGTAAGACCAATGCACTACTCGCTCTCATCACACATCCCAATGGTCTGAGATTTGAGAATGTCTACGTATATTCCAAGTCGCTCAATCAGCCAAAGTACAAGTTTCTCGAACAACTCATCACACCTGTGAAGGGAGTAGAGTACTTGGCCTTTAGTGAACACGATCAAGTTGTATCACCCAACGATGCTCGCCCCAATTCCATCATGATATTTGATGATATAGCGTGTGAGAAGCAAGACAACGTCAGAGCTTTTTACTGTATGGGAAGACACAAAAACGTTGATTGCTTCTACCTGTGTCAGTCATACGCTCAGATTCCCAAGCATCTGGTGCGTGATAATGTCAACCTGCTGGTAGTCTTCCGTCAAGACGATGTGAATCTCAAGCATATCTATGACGATCATGTGAATACGGATATGCCGTTCACGCAGTTCAGGGACTTGTGTGCCACATGCTGGAACGACGATGATCACAGATTTCTCGTGATTGACAAAGATTTGACTGGGATGTGGCAGATGATTCGCCGACCGGATACATCCTCGAGGTCGATCTCGAGTATCCGGAGAATCTTCACGATACGCACAAAGATTTGCCTCTATGCCCCGAGCACAAGAGTGCACCAGGCTCCACACAAACGAAACTCATGACGACGCTCGATCCAAAGAGCCACTACATTCTTCACTACCGTAGCTTGAAGCAAGCTCTCAAGTACGGACTCAAGCTGAAACGCATCCATCGAGTCTTGCAATTCAATCAGCGACCGTGGCTTAAAGATTACATCGAGCTCAACACCGAGCTGCGAAAGAAGGCCACCAATGAATTCGGGAAGACTTTGTTTAAGCTGATGAACAACGCGGTATATGGTAAAACGATGGAGGATGTGCGCAAGCACGTCGCGGTGAAACTCGTCACTCACTGGGAAGGACGCTACGGGGCCGAGGCACTCATCGCAAGACCCAATTTTCACAGTTACACGATCTTCGAAGAGAATCTTGTCGCCGTACAACTGACAAAGACTGAGGTTTACCTCAATAAACCAATCTACGTGGGTCTGTGCGTGCTGGATTTGTCGAAGATCCTCGTCTATGACTTCCACTACGAGATTATGCTAAAGAGACGTGAGTTTGAGGCTGGCTGTAAACTTTTATACACAGACACAGACAGTCTACTATATGAGGTCGAGTGCGAGGACATTTACGTCATGATGAGGGACAACATTGATCAATTCGACACATCAGATTATTCCGACACGAATCCCTTCGGAATGCCACGGCGTAACAAAAAAGTCATCGGACTCATGAAGGATGAGTGTAACGGGCGAATAATGACAGAATTCGTGGGGCTCCGCAGTAAGATGTACAGCGTGCGAGTCGACGGTCAAGATCGTATGAAGAAGGTGAAGGGTGTAAAGACGAGTGTGGTTGAAGCCACCATCACCTTCGATGACTTCACCAAGTGCCTGAGAGAGCGATGCATACAGCGTAGGACGCAATGTACGATACGGTCTCGTGACATCAAGTCCACACGGAGAGGCATGAAAAGGTGGCCCTAAGTCCTCACGACGACAAACGATACTTGCTACCTAATAGTACCGATACGCTGCCTTGGGGACACTACAAGATTCCAAAAAGCCCACCAGAATTCGTCATTGTCGAGTAGTGGTGGGAATACCCCCAGTGCAACGTTAGAGTGGGAGCGACCAATCAGAATATCGGAGGTCGACCCTGGAGAGGGGATAGCGGGTATATCAAGCGCGCCCGCAGAGCCTTTCTCTTCATACCACCGCCAAGATGGACAAGCTCAACATCGCTAGTCTCAACAAGATTGCTAGTCACAATGGCTTTCTCCCAACGAAGCGACTCGGAGATCTCGAACTCAATCGAATCTACAGAGTCACCGATCTAAGACAAGTCGAGACGAGGTATGGACTCAAAATCGTCACAGACCTCGACAACGAGCTCCAAGTCTTTATGCCGAAACGCATCTCCACCGCGTTCGAGCAAGATCGGGCGATGCTTGACCTCACGAAGCGCACCGTTGAAGACAAAAAGTTGTACCTGAAATATCTGGGTGGTGTAAATAATCATATGTAATTCATCGAAAAATAATAGTCATATGAAAAGACTGATTGTTCATTAATAATGATTGTTTATTAATAAAAAAAGACAATAATTTTGTTATAAATCTGTTTTATTTATCCAACTATTGTGTGATCCATCGAATCCCAACCACTTAACATAAAGGCGATCTCCACGTTTTTTCAGAACTTTCTCCACGAGATATACGTCGGGATATTTGGCTCTGAGGAGCTCTTCTTCGTAGAATCCTCCGGCAATGGGCTCATCCTGATAGTCCTTCAGCTTGTACGTCACTGGGCTCGTTGCAGCTACATGATCCACGGTGAAAACTTCTGTTGTCCAGTTGGCTGTGTAGCCTTTCTCGAAAACGTGCTTGTTCTTGCTCACGCGCACCTTGTCACCCACGCGGAACTTGGGTGCTCTGCGAATGCGTCGATCGGTGAAACGCTGCATCAATGTCGCATCGACACTCGTGACGTCTTTGGGCTTCATGCCGATAGTTCGATGTTTGGTATCATTGTACGTGGTTACGAGATCGGGCAAGATGTCGAGCCACTTGTAGCTTCCGCGCAGACTGAATCGTAACCACATTCTGTTTTTGAGTGTGCGATTAAAACGTTCAACGATGGACGCTTTGAGATTGCTATACGTGGAGTAGGGATTGATGCGATATTCCTTCATGAGCTTCTGAAAGCTGGCATTGTAGAATTCTTTGCCTTTGTCGGTCTGCATGTTTGCAGGTACTCGACCTTGTCGTAGCACAGATTCCATAGCGTTGGTGACATCCTTGGCGGTTTTCTGCTTCACGGGAACGGCCCAAGCAAACTTGGAAAGCACGTCGATGATGGTGAGCAAGTATCTCGCGCCTTTGTTTTCTCGTGCGTAAGGCTGCATCTCGACGAGATCCGCCTGCCACGTTTCATCCAGTCCACGCACGTCAAACTTGCGACGGGGATAATTACGACGAGCGGGCTTATGTAGCTCTTCCACTAGTCTCTCATGTTCCATGCCGCTAGTTTTGCACGGTCAAATCCACTACCGATGTATCGCTTATTGCAATATTTCTCAATGCCTCCCGTACCCGCTCCTGCAGAATCTCAAACTTCACTGCAAGATTGTCAATATCTTGTCGCTGTTGAGTTAACAGGCGAAAGGCTTCACCCGTGTCACGATGGATGAGTCGTTTTACGCTACTCAGATTTACAGCGTCGTTCGGTTCACTCGGCTCGGCAACGTTGCACAGTCTTTTACCATCGATGTCGTACTGTTGATCAGTGGTGAGTTTGAATCCGAAGCCAGGAGGACTTCTTGTACCCTCGATTCGCCCCAATTGTCGTCCAAACACGTCGACACTCATTGTTCAACTGAAGGCCATCACACCATACCCCCGACTAATATACGATTCCAGCTTCACGCAATTCCTCAATAATTGATATGATCTCATTGATGTGGCTTGGATTGCCAGCTGCCCGCTCAGCAAACAACAGATGTAGTCGATCTACGAGCTCGTTGGGATCGTCCCAATACACATAATCCATGCGCATGTTTTTTCGAGCAATCTTGTAGTCTAGACCTTTACCGGCTCTCTTCTTCGTCGGTGAGGTCCCAATCCATGGAGCTATGTAGTCTTTGAACTTACGAGTGTTTTGCTTGTGTACAGGCTCTTCAGCACTGTAATGTTTCTTATGGGCACTCGTCAATTGCAGAATTTTCCCACCGTTGGCCATGTCTTCGGCACTCACCTGATTCGGATCAGGTTCTTTTCGGAAGAGCAGCTCGAGCCGGCCAATGTTTGAGGGATACTTGCTATCGCCAACAATTACTAATTCATTGTCGAACTTTATGGGCGAGTCTCCAATCATGAGGAAATTGTCTGCAAGCTTTCGAACGCCATAAGTCATGTCGAGATAGGATTTTCGATTCTTGTCGAGTAATTGAAGATATTTGCCAGCTGTTCCCATTCTTGCCGATGATTTCCACTCGTCGTCATCATCCTCATCCTTAATCTCTTCGTCATCGTATGCAGTTATGTACGAAGTCTCAAAATCTTCAGGCTCCTCCTTTTTCGGCAGCAACCTTTTTATTTCGTTCTTGAGTTCACGCGTAGTCGTGCCGGTGGTGGTAATTAGTCTCTCGATCGGATTGACAATCGGTTTGAACGCATCATCCAACGCTTTTTCCATAGTCTGCTCGCCAGCTTTGAGAAGTCTGTATTTGCGACTAATCGCGTCTCTCGCTTTTGTAATCTGACTGAGCGTATTTTTCTCTCGACGGAACTGATCCGCCATATTGTCGCTTTGAGCGTCCATGGTGTACTGACAGTTTTACTTGACGCGGCCGATATTTATAACAAAATGGTCGAAACCCTTTCTGTATCTGCCTGCACCCCGACGATCTTTGTCAATCGCGAGAAATCCGTGATCATCGTCGTTCCGGCATGTGGCACACAAGTCCCTGAACTGCGTGAACGGCATATCCGTATTCACATGATCGTCATAGATATGCTTGAGATTCACATCGTCTTGACGGAAGACTACCAGCAGGTTGACATTATCACGCACCAGATGCTTGGGAATCTGAGCGTATGACTGACACAGGTAGAAGCAATCAACGTTTTTGTGTCTTCCCATACAGTAAAAAGCTCTGACGTTGTCTTGCTTCTCACACGCTATATCATCAAATATCATGATGGAATTGGGGCGAGCATCGTTGGGTGATACAACTTGATCGTGTTCACTAAAGGCCAAGTACTCTACTCCCTTCACAGGTGTGATGAGTTGTTCGAGAAACTTGTACTTTGGCTGATTGAGCGACTTGGAATATACGTAGACATTCTCAAATCTCAGACCATTGGGATGTGTGATGAGAGCGAGTAGTGCATTGGTCTTACCGCAGTTGGATGGGCCGCAGAATACTGCACGTATACTGTCAGGTAGTAGTTCACCGTGTCGTGTTCGCCTATGCTGCTCGTCCGCGAGAATATCAAAGTTTACAACCGGCAGCTTGAGTGATTGCTCCCGAAAGTCCATGGTGCACTGAGCTCTGAGCGTATAAATAGCGCGCTTATATACCCTCAGGCTCATTCATCGCCGAACCTCCGTTGCGTAATGATCAAGGGTCAAGGTGTCCTCAACAGATTCATCAACAATCTTCCTGTGGAACTTCATCTGCCGGGCTACCAGTACTGCGGACCGGGTACAAAAGTAGCAAATCGTGTCAATCGTGGAGATCCTGGTATAAATCTTCTGGACGCTGCCTGCAAGGAGCACGATATCACATACTCGCATAATCGTCAGAACGTCAAGGCGCGCAACGCAGCTGACAGAGTTTTAGCAGACAAGGCCTGGCAACGAGTGTGGGCAAAGGACGCTGGAGTGAGTGAAAAAGTTTTCGCATACGCTGTAACCAACGTCATGAAGGCGAAATCCAAACTCGGTATGGGGCTCAAGAAGAAGAAGAAGCCTGCAGTCATGCTCTCGAAAATAGTGATAGCTGCGTCGAAACCTGTGGGGAAAAACGCGCGTGAAATTATTCAATCAGCACTGAAGAAGGCACGTGCTGCAGTGAAGAGAGCCGGTGGGAAAAGTCACGTGCGTGTACCGCGCATACTATCAGTATCTGAAAAGGTCGGCGGCTTCCTGCCTTTTCTCATTCCCCTGTTTGCCGGCTTGAGTGCAACAGGAGCTCTGGCAGGCGGTGCTGCAGGAATTACCAAAGCCGTTAACGATGCTAGCTCAGCCAAGCGCCAATTGGAAGAGAGTCAGAGGCACAATAAGACGATTGAAGCTATTGCCCTCGGTAAAGGCCTCTACCTCAAGCCCCACAAGAAAGGATTCGGCTTGCATCTGGATGCAAAAAAAAAACTTGCCCAAACGCGCTCTAACGGATGCGGATTTACTCGAGTATGGCCGTGAAATTCCACATTTTCGTGGGGTATTTATGAGAAATGACTTGCCGAGGGACGGACCTCGTTATCGCGAATCGGCCATTGTTAATCTCGACGACAGAGATGGACCGGGAACGCACTGGGTAGCGTACCGAAAAAACGGTCGTAATGTCACTTACTTCGATAGTTTTGGCGATCTTCAACCGCCCATAGAACTCATGGACTATCTCGATGTCGACCAAGTCAAGTATAATTATGCGAGATATCAAGACTACGGAACGTACGAGTGTGGTCATCTCTGCCTGAAATTCCTATATAAGAGCTTGTAATTTCGAGACTTGATCAGTCGTGCACGTACCGTCATGGCAGATTCATTGACTCTCAGTCTATCTGGAACGTCATCCGTACTCGAAGCGCAATACTTTCCACCAATTGAGCTAGCACCAAATAAAAAGTACGTTCTCGGACTAGTGGAATTATTATCCTTCAACTCTATACCGAACATCGACCTCGGCAGAAACAAGTTTTACGTGGGTGACGAGGTGATTGTGCTACCAACCGGAAGTTACGAGATTGAAGACATTGGGAAGTACCTGCAGGAAGCGCTTGCACCGAAAGATATTTCCATCTACATAGAGCCCAACAACAATAGCAGTCTCATAAAGTGCAATCGAGACATTGATTTTCGACCGCAAGACTCCATTGCCGATCTTTTGGGTTTCACTCATCGTGAACTGCAGCGTGATACGATACACCGCTCAGAATTGCCCGTAGCTATTCTCAAGATCAACGCGTTACGAATTGAGTGCAACATTACATCGGGAGCGTACATAAACGAGCGCAAGGTTCACACGATACACGAATTTTTCCCAGCTGTGCCACCGGGATATAAGATCATCGAAGTACCATCGCAGATCATTTATCTACCAGTCGCCGTCAAAGTCATTGAACACGTGCAATTGCGCATAGTCGATCAGGACGAAAAATTGGTGAACTTTCGCGGTGAAGTTATTACGATTAGACTACACATCAAGGAAGTCGCGTAATTATGGGCATCGTCTTTGACACGAAAACTGGGCGTGGCTATAAAAGGGAATCAACATGGCGTCCAACCATCAGTCGTCATCGAGCGCTAAAGAAGCTAACACGTCGCAACATTCAGTTCCTGAGAAGCTTGGGACTTCGAGTCGTCGGTGGAAGAGGCCAAAAATAAAGTGTGGGATAATTTGCTGCTGCTGGAATGGAAGAGGCTTTGCACGTTCAATCACCCGTCGTATTCGACGAATCGGTAACGCATTACGAGATTCATACGCATCAGCCATACACCGCGTCAACCTTCAACAATAGCGATGAGATCCGGATATCGATTCAACATCAGGATCTGTGTCTTCTACCCGCACGGAGCTCATTACATGTGTGCGGGAGATTGACCAAGACAAACGGTAACGCAGCCACAGCGACGAAATTTGTCAACAACGCTATACTCCATCTGTTTGAGGAAATCCGTTACGAGATCAATGCTATTGAGATTGATCGAAACAAGAATGTTGCTGTAACATCTCTAATGAAGGGTTACGCATCCTTGAGCCCCGGCCAGAGTGTAATAATCGAAAACGCTGGTTGGCTCGATGTCGGAGAGACTCTGCAGCTGAGTAACAATAGCGGCTACTTTGACGTATGTATACCACTCGCCATGATCCTTGGCTTCGCCGAGGACTACCGGAAGATCATCGTCAACGCGAAGCATGAGCTCATTCTCACTAGATCGAGAACCGACACGAATGCAGTTGTGCAAACGGCGCTGGCAGATGGAAGCTACGAGAACTTCAAGATTGAACTCACGCGAATCGAATGGCTCATGCCGTATGTGTTACTGTCGGACAAGCGCAAAATACGTCTGCTTAGTCACATTGAGAAGGATGTCACTGTGAGTTTCCGCACCTGGGAACTGTACGAGTATCCCATGCTTCCAAGCACTACGAAACACGTCTGGACAGTGAAAACGGCCAATCAATTGGAGAAACCTCGATTCATCATTGTGGGCTTCCAAACGAATCGACGCGAAGTGAAAACGGCAAATGCGAGCCGCTTCGATCATTGCAACATCACCAACGTGAAACTCTTCCTCAACTCGCAATGTTACCCATATGGCAATCTCAATCTCAATGTTGCTCGTAATCAGTTTGCCGTCTTGTACGAGATGTATGCCAACTTCCAGAAAGCCTACTACGACAAGGCTGCGGAACCTATGCTAACGAAAAAAGATTTCCTCGCGCATGCGCCACTGATCGTAATCGACTGCTCGAAACAGAACGAAGCGCTGAAACAGGCCCCGGTCGACGTTCGTCTTGAACTGGAGTCTGAGAACAATTTTCCCGCCAAAACTACAGCCTATTGCCTGATCTTGCATGATCGCATTGTTGAGTATAACCCCATAAGTGGGAGTGTGAGGAGACGAGTGTAAGAAGGAGTGGGGATGTGAGGAGAAGAGGGGGAGAACTAGCTATAAAAGCGCCACTCGAATCGAGCACGCATCACAGTCGCGATAAAGTACGTGGTGGATGCACAGGGCTTCCAGCTCGCCAACAACGACTTTATCGTCAAAGAGTAGGCAAATGGCTCACTCAACGCAGACCGCAGACCGACAGTCTTCCTCTTCAGACCACCAGTGAGTTGGCAGGATCTACCGGCAAGGTACAAGAGTGTAAATCTCTGGCTGGAACGTAATCATCACCATCTATCCTGGAGCTCGGGCGATCTACCTTACGATGAAGTGGAAACCATTCTTCGATCGATGATGCGCGATGCGAGCGTCATCTACGTGAAGGGCGAGCAGAAGCAGCAGTGGCTCGGACAGTTCAGCTTCAACGTGTGCGAATTCACACCATGCCCCTCGCTGAAGGTGCTGAATATGGAACAATTGGCAGTACCGTGCTATAATCATCAGCGAGATTCGTCATCCAACTGCGCACTCCGCAATGTCCTGCTGCTGGGAAAATTTCTTCGAGAAAATATCCCATCCATCGAGCGATCACTCAAGATATTTCGTCGCACTGGACTCTTATCATTCATGGAGTCACAGGATATAGCGCAACTGCCGAAAGAATTTCTCGTTAACTTTGCTGCGAATAGCATTGAACTTGCCTGGGATAAATTACCCGAGGCCATGAAGCAAGACCCTGAAGTTTCCGAGTGTCTACGATGTCGTGAACACGGTCTCATTGGTGCGCCAATGAGGAGAGAATGTATTCAATGTCGAATAAATAAGAAGAATATTTAAATTGAGTGTACTTTACTATCCTGCACGATATCCTGCTGCGTACGGAGAATTTAAATTTTCCCACCATTTTTTTCGAATTCAAATTTCCCGCCGTTTTGTTGAAATTTCTGCTCGCTGATTTAGGTTCGATTCGGGATTTCTGCTCGCTGATTGGTTGATTCGGGATTCCTACTACAGTACTGAGCAATTGAAGTGGAATTTTTTTGAGAGCCTGTATTTTTGCAAAAAAAACACGAATTTGGAAAAACCTCGATACATGGTAGATAGGAAATTTCATCAGCTTTCGATTGCGACCATGCTCGTCGCGATCGGTCAAGAATTGCGGGCGAGGGAGGCAAAAAGGTGGGGGAGTGCAAAATCAGGCCTCCCGCGAGTGTCGGGATTTTAGGGTTGCGAGTGCCCCAGTGGCTCTGTGCGGTATCAAACGGAAGGGTATCACTTAGAGATTGAAAAAAGTTTCATTAAAATTGAATCCCCCACCCCCCGAGGGAGGGGTGGTGCCAAAAGGGTGAAACGGTATGTTGGGCATAATGAGAAAAGGGTTCGTCCAATCGGGTTAATTTTTTTTCGAGAATCATTTTTTTTGAGTACTCCGTGACCCTGTGAAAAAAAACCTGAGAAAAACCGCCCCTGAAATGAAAATTCACGTGTCCCGCCGGAACACATTTTCATTCGCGAGCATTTTTTGCATCGAAAAACTCGACAAAAAATTTTTTCAATTACGCCTCATTAAAAAAGACATTTCAACGAATGAAGTCGTATTTTTTTCATATTTTTCCTATGCCTGGTTCATCTCAACGAGGCATTTGAAAAACGCGTTGCGAATCGAGATTCTTTCGATGGTCGTGGCTTTCCACAATGGATGAGTACCACTGTTGAGGCTGTTTTCGATCAGTCGTATTCCCATCCCCACCATTTTTTCACGAGCCAATCAAAAGACTTCATGGGACTTAGAATATTTTCGATATCTCGTGTTCGTGCTGGAGCGCGTACCATGGAGAGAGACTCCCGTGTCGCTGTCCAGAACTTGGAATATTTTTGCGACAAAATTTTGCTTCCTCCTGCCAATCGAGCGACTTTTTGGCGTATTTTGCGAAACTTTTAGTTTTATTAGGCGTAAAGTAACGTATATGCAATAAATTACAATACATTTTTAAAACGTAGATTTATTTGCATGATAAAAAAATAAAGAAATTTCTTTTTCCCTGATTATTTTTCAGGTAAAAATGCATGATGGCATGATTATTAATTGTATTGCAAACAAGAATGTTCAAACGTTGAAAAAAATTAGTAGCCCTGAAAAGAACCGTTTATTTTTTCTTTCTCGTTTTCATCGAGTTGATTTTCAAAATTTTTAATAACTCGGGCATCGAATTTTTCTATAAAAATGTTCGATACCTCGCGCGAAGTGGAAGAGAGTGCGAGCAAAAAATAATTCTCGCAGCATACCGTGCTCGTCTCGATTTTTTTTTTGCTCTTTCATCGTGCATAGAGTTTTCAAGTACAAAATAATTTTTGGCACTGAAAAGAGCCATTGCATTTTATTAAATTCGATCGCGTCGATCCACAAAATCCGTAAAGTCGTCATCGTCGCTCTGAATGTGCTGAAAAAAAACATAAATTTGGAATATCTAAAAACATCAATATTTGACTGCAGACAGTTGTATTACGTTGAAAAATTTTAATGGCTCTGAAAAGGGCCGATTTTTCATCTCGAGGCATCGAGTTGCGAGATGATCCAACGCTGATTCAATTAACGTAGAGTGGGGAGAGAGATGCGCACACGTCGGGCAGCGAGAGGTGACTGGAGCAAGAGCCATGCGCGCGACGGCTTTATATACACTAAAGCCAAGCGGTGGCGCATTCTGATTGGCCCGTGAAGCTAGGAAGGGAATGGCTGTGCGTACCGAGCCTCTGATTGGTCAGATGACAAGCTCCAGCATGTCTTTTGCCTATTCTTCCGAAATCAAAGATTTTTAAGGACTTGGCAAATTTTCGCGACAAAATTTTGCTTCCTCGCGCCAATCGAGCGACTTTGACGTATTTCACGAAACTTTTCGTTCATTTAGCGTAAAGTAAAGAATAATTCTATTTGCAATAAATTACAATATGTTGATACAACGCAGATTTGCATGTTCAAAAAATTAAAAAATTTTTTTTTTCCTGATTGTTTTTGCTCAAATTTTATGATGGCATGATTATTTATTTTATTGCAAACAAGAATGTGCAAACGTTGAAAAGAATTGGTAGCCCTGAAAAGGGCCGTTAATTTTTTTCTTTGTTGTTTTCATTGAGTTCATTTGCAGAAAGTTCAATAACTCTGTGATTGAATTTTTCGATACTTTTCCACTTCGCGGAAGGTATCGAAATAACTCGGTGATTAAACTTTTTGCAAATGAACTCAATGAAAACAACAAAGAAAAAATTAACGGCCCTTTTCAGGGCTACCAATTCTTTTCAACGTTTGCACATTCTTGTTTGCAATAAAATAAATAATCATGCTATCATAAAAATTGAGCAAAAAAAATCTGGAAAAAAGAAATTTTTCAATTTTTTCAACATGCAAATCTGCGTTGTACAAACATATTGTAATTTATTGCATAGAATTGTTCTTTACTTCACGTCAAATAAACGAAAAGTTTCGTGAAGTACGCCAAAGTCGCTCGATTGGCGCGAGGAAACAAAATTTTGTCGCGAAAATTTGCTAAGTCCTTAAAAATCTTTGATTTCGCAAGAATAGGCAAAAGACATGCTGGAGCTTGTCATCTGGCCAATCAGAGGCTCGGTACGCACAGCCATCCCCTTCCTAGCTTCACGGGCCAATCAGGATGCGCCACCGCTTGGCTTTAGTGTATATAAAGCCATGGCGCGCATGGCTCTTGTTCCAGTCGCCTCGCGCTGCCTGACGTGTCCGCATCTCTCTCCGCACTCTACGTTAATTGAATCAGCGTTGGATCATCTCGCAACTCGATGCCTCGAGATGAAAATCGGCCCTTCTCAGAGCCACTAAAATTTTTCAACGTAATACAACTGTCTGCAGTCAAAAATTGATGTTTTTAGGTATTCCAAATTTATGTTTTTTTCAGCACATTCAGAGCGACGATGACGACTTTACGGATTTTGTGGATCGACGCGATCGAATTTAATAAAATGCAATGGCTCTTTTCAGTGCCAAAAATTATTTTGTACTTGAAAACTCTATGCTCGATGAAAGAGCAAAAAAAAAATCGAGACGAGCACGGTATGCTGCGAGAATTATTTTTTGCTCGCACTCTCTTCCACTTCGCGCGAGGTATCGAACATTTTTATAGAAAAATTCGATCCCCGAGTTATTAAAAATTTTGAAAATCAACTCGATGAAAACGAGAAAGAAAAAATAAACGGTCCTTTTCAGGGCTACTAATTTTTTTCAACGTTTGAACATTCTTGTTTGCAATACAATTAATAATCATGCCATCATGCATTTTTACCTGAAAAATAATCAGGGAAAAAGAAATTTCTTTATTTTTTTATCATGCAAATAAATCTACGTTTTAAAAATGTATTGTAATTTATTGCATATACGTTACTTTACGCCTAATAAAACTAAAAGTTTCGCAAAATACGCCAAAAAGTCGCTCGATTGGCGGGAGGAAGCAAAATTTTGTCGCAAAAATATTCCAAGTTCTGGACAGCGACACGGGAGTCTCTCTCCATGGTACGCGCTCCAGCACGAACACGAGATATCGAAAATATTTTAAGTCCCATGAAGTCTTTTGATTGGCTCGTGAAAAAATGGTGGGGATGGGAATACGACTGATCGAAAACAGCCTCAACAGTGGTACTCATCCATTGTGGAAAGCCACGACCATCGAAAGAATCTCGATTCGCAACGCGTTTTTCAAATGCCTCGTTGAGATGAACCAGGCATAGGAAAAATATGAAAAAAATACGACTTCATTCGTTGAAATGTCTTTTTTAATGAGGCGTAATTGAAAAAATTTTTTGTCGAGTTTTTCGATGCAAAAAATGCTCGCGAATGAAAATGTGTTCCGGCGGGACACGTGAATTTTCATTTCAGGGGCGGTTTTTCTCAGGTTTTTTTTCACAGGGTCACGGAGTACTCAAAAAAAATGATTCTCGAAAAAAAATTAACCCGATTGGACGAACCCTTTTCTCATTATGCCCAACATACCGTTTCACCCTTTTGGCACCACCCCTCCCTCGGGGGGTGGGGGATTCGATTCTAATGAAACTTCTTTTAATCTCTGAGTGATACCCTTTCGTTTGATACCGCACAGAGCCTCTGGGGCACTCGCAACCCTAAAATCCCGACACTCGCGGGAGGCCTGATTTTGCACTCCCCCACCTTTTTGCCTCCCACGCCCGCAATTCTTGACCGATCGCGACGAGCATGGTCGTAATCGAAAGCTGATGAAATTTCCTATCTACCATGTATCGAGGTTTTTCCAAATTCGTGTTTTTTTTGCAAAAATACAGGCTCTCAAAAAAATCCGACTTCAATTGCTCAGTACTGTATGTGATTGGCGGATTCAGGATACCTGCTGTCGGATATCCGGCTACCAGATATCCTGATATCCTGCTACCTGCTATCCTGCTATCCCGCTATCCCGTCGACAGCCATCCAATCGGCAAATTCAAATTTTCGCGCCAAGATTTCACGCCATCTGTTTGCACCCCGCCCAATTGGATGAACACGGGGTTGGAGTCGCCCTACCTTACCAACGCCTTCAATAAATGTAAAATTCATGGCCAAAATTGTGAAATTCAACGAAGGCCAAAATTATGATATTCGGCTGTTCGAAGGCTAAAATTGAATCATCCAATTGGCAAATCGGTTTAGGTTGCAGTTTATGTTCAAGTTTATGTTCGGGTTGCAGTTCGAGTTTTCGAGTTTTTTTTGAAAGTTTAGGTTCGATCCCTACCTTACCGACAGTCGGTTTAGGTTCCTACCTTACCGACCGCGGGTTGCAGTTGGATTCCTACCTTACCGACGGTTGCAGTTGGATTCCTACCTTACCGACGGTTGTAGTTCGAATAGCAGGGCCAAGTGGCCCAGAACTCTCATAGCTCATCTAGTAAGGGAAGTTTCCACGTAACCTTGTGCTACGGTGTCGGAACGCCATCCTCCTAATTGTTTAATCATCTGCATGTTTGCTCCCGAATCAGAAAGAAGTGTGGCTGCACTTCTTCGAAAACAATGTCCAGTATATAGTTTTGGGTTTTCCAATTGTAAATATGACGCGATGATTTCGGGTGTTTCGCCTACTTTATTTTTACCGATCACTTGGCGATTACACTTTCCATTCCAATAATGGAGAAAAATCTGTCCGTGAATTTCTCAGACGGTTTTAGCATTATATATTTCTTGACGGTATTATAAAAAAGGGGTCCAATGATGAACTGTCGATCAAAATCAGTTTTCGTGTCTTTGACGGAAACGATAAACTTATTACCCGTATCTTCAACGTCGTCGGTTTTCAGATGAGTGAGTTCATTACATCTGAGTGCCCCGCAAATCCCGAACACCAGTATAACCTGGATTTATATTGTATTTATAGCCTCAAAAATGATCGAAGAGAACAATAATTTCATACTAATCTAAATACTAACCTTTGCACCCAAATATAAATGATCATTAGCGTCCTTTATGAAGTTCTCAATCTCTTTCCATTTGAGAACTAGAGACTTTTTTGGTTTATAACCTTTGGCATTCGTTTTTAATAAACTTTTCAACTTGAGAAATTGGCCAATATCAAGATCTTCATGTGTACTCAACGTTTTTTTCAACATCGACCATACACTCCATAAAGTCGGCGGTTTTAATTTTTGACTTATTTGTTTGAAGTAAACGATCAAATTATTCTCCTCATTTGTAGACAAGGAATTTTTATTTTCTTCTCGCCATTTCTTGTAAGTCTCATAAACCAATAAGTACCGATCCGTTGACTTCTTCGGCAACGTATCCTTCTGCATAATTAATGCTGCCTCAGAATCAAAATGCTTTAACATTTCTTCCTCATTTTCTGATTCCTCGGATGTTAGCATGTTTTTTTATTAAGCAGAGACTCTTATTGCTAACCTACTCTGTCACTCACTGACTTTCCTCCCGCATTGCTTGATTTTCCTCCCGCGAAACAAAAGACGCGCGGTACGTTTCAACAGGGAATAAAAGACAAACTTTCCTCTTCCAAATCGGGGACGAAAACGCGTACTTTCGACCGAGGTATGAAGAAAAAATCATTAACTACGAATAACTCATATATGGCAATTATAAATAATATGTACTGCAAAAAATCGTACAAGTACATATTACAAAAATGTTTGTCATATAAAATAATATCGTTAATAATAATAACATACCTTCGAACCGTTCTCACACGCGGGATAGGTAAAATTTTATTGTCCAGTAGCAATCTGTACCCAGTTCCAGATCTCATATGCAACAGCATACATAGCAGCATCCATTCATCAGAATATACACGTCCTTTTGAATTTTCATGCTTCTCTGCTTCGATTATGTGGTTTAGGACGTGGATTTGATTTTGGGGGATTTTTCCGCTCTTAATGTGTGGCTCGAAATCTTTGCTCGTGCACTTTGCCGTATTCAGACGCATTTCCAAAACTTCTTGCTTCAAAGTTTTAATTTTATGCCTCGCAAGTCGTTTGGTTCTCTTTGCTGAGCGACACATCGCCTGCATCTTCAGCAACTGTTTTTTCTGTTTCTTTAAATCCACTTTATTTTTTCTTCGTGCTTGTACCTTTCCCTGGATGTACCGGCGGGGATTTGTGTCGATAGCGTGTTTAGCCTTGCTGCAATGTACACAAACCTTCTTCTCGGAAAGTAGCAGAGGGCATTCAGGGTGTCACCAAGTGGAGGACAAATCTTTTTTTAGCTTTTCGCAACTGAGCTGCTCAATTTCGGGCTTTACCGGTGGTTCCCAACAACCACGACACACAATCAGCCGATGAATTGCAAATAGCAAATTCTGCAGTTCGTGTACATCCGTGATGGGGCAAGATATATTGAATTGACGAAGGTCGAGTGGTTCGCCAATAACGTTAACTTGAATCGATAAATCTTCCGCAACAATTACTTCTATGAATATGCCACTTTTAAAAATCCCCTCAGTTTCCACGGTTTTGAGGATGTAAAATCCTGTAAGCTGCTTTTTGACACAGCTAATAATTTGTTTTATCCATGCATGTGGCAGGTCCAGATCTGCGTCACGATATCTTGGAAATTCAGCACGCGAGATTGTTGTTCCATTTGAATAACCGAAGTAGATTCAATGGATGGCAAATCCGGTTCTTGAAAAACGATTGAATCGGGAACAGAGATTCTACTGTCATTATTGTCAGACGGTAGTACGTCGACAGCAGTATCAGATGCAGTATCCTTTTCATCTATAACTTGAGTTACCATCTCCGGTTGAGCAGGTTCCACTGAATTCGTCCAATCGTCCCAAGGAAACTTCGAAGGCACTGTTCCTTTCCGCAGTCTAGGGACTATGTACTGCGACTGTAATTCATTAATTAAACATTTTTATTGCTATCGTGAAACTAAAAAAATGAAACGAATAGTTCTCACTTCCTGCAAAATATGAAGGATTGAATTTCTAAGTGAACTTACCACTCCAAGCACTTTACCATCAGGACCGAGCAACTCTCGCTGCCAAAGAATTTCATTTTTGACGAAATGTTTTTCACAAACTGCTAGTCTGGTTGTAGTACACGCGTCTGTGCGTTTCATAGCAATTCTCCATTTTTCAGCAATTTCGAGGTTTTTGGGAATTGTAAAAAAATGTACTTTTTCCGGGTTTAAAGGATACCCGGACGTACAGCCCGGGACTGAGCACGTTGGCATCTCGCCAATAAAACCTCTCTTCGTGAATAAAACGGTTTTATATATTTCACAATGTTCATTCAATTTAAACAACGAATTTCACACGTCACAATAATAACAGCACGATGAGCACACGAGCACAACAATCGGAGCGGTCGGAGTATTAATAACCTTAAAAATTCTCGCGCTCACGCGAATGGATAGGCGTGGGAGGGGAGGGCGGTTAAATCGAAGATTCTGACAGAACAGCCAGCGCTGCTGGTGGCGATTTCAAGAACTTCAAATTCTGGCGACAAAACGCGTTTGGATTTAATGTATAGGGAGCATAGGCAGTGTCACCCCCCTGCTCCAGGTCAAGTATAAGTAAAATGGGCAGAATGGCGACTTTAAAATTTTGTTAATCGGTCACTTCGGTAACGCTAAACAGAAATGTAGCATTAATTGTAGCGTTACCAATGTTACCGCGACACCGATTTTAAGCATATGTTTTAAATATAGTGTTACCGAAATTACCTCTTAGCTGAAAGTCTATTGTCATCGAAATACACGATAAATTATACAGTCAATGTATATATACACTTCTTGCCTGAGAATCAGTATTTTTTCGATGTATATCGGTTTTATCATTATATGAACACGATTGCAATAACTTTTTTGAATTATTTAAACATGATATCGGCATAAGATTTTAATTTTGGACTTCCAGAACTATATTTTTTTTAATTAAATGTTAGCACATTATTGAGTCAATGAAAAAAAAGTTTGTTGTTGTTTAGCAAGCCTCGGTGATTAATTCTCACAGTTTGTACACAAAAATCTAGCGGTGTATTGAATTTTCACTATATATAGTGACATTAATAAGAATTTTATATAATGTCACGAATGTATCCGATTGAATAAAAATGATGGTCGTCGTAATGACCGATCAGTATTATTTCGAATGTCCTGTATACATTTATCAAGTTATATCAAAAAAAAATTTCGAGCAGGTGGAAAACATCATGTTTTAGCAATTTCACTTAAAAAAAAGGGTGGTCAAAAAATGTCACCAAAAAGCTCTTTTGTGATATATATATATATGTATATTGATATATTTATATAATACCTAGATATTTCGAACCTCGAGAGTTTTCTGCGAGATGTTTTTTCCGCCGGAAAGAGGAGGAAAAAAAACGTTCGAGTAAGCAGGCGTATCACGTACTACATGTAGAATACAATCTCGTTTTGCGATGTGTGGCACGTAAGTCGAAAAGTACTTTTTTCCCCTCTCCTCGACTTCGTAGCTCTGCGCTACCACTGCCTTTTTTCCAATATCGAAAACCAGCGCACATATGAGAGCTATCATCCTCGGGTCTCCCAACCTCCACTTTTTTCCGCGAAGTAAACAGGATTGAATAAAACGTTGCTTATACAAGAAAAGTCTGCCTAGGTGGACAGAAAATAGTACTGTTTTCTTTCCACCCGTCCCGCCTTTTCTTTCATTAAAAATCGTAAGGATGAAGCGAATTTTTTATGTAGAAACATCTTTCGCGAGACTTTTAATTGAAAAGTGTCTTCAAAAAGCGTTACGGTGGCGCTGCCGCCGCCGCCGAACAAGAATCTCTACCGTATACAATAATGGAGACAGTTTGGATTTGGGGTTTGGGTCAGAGGTTTGAGTTTGGGTTTAGTGAAAATTGAAAAGTATCCTCAAATGCGTTACGGTTTTGGTGAAGAATTTATAAATAATTGAAAAGTGTTCTTAAAAAGCGTTACGGTTTGGGATCTGGTTGGGTACCGTTGGTCCTATGGAAGTGTTCTCCGAAAATATTTGTATACAAGTGAAAAGTGTCCTGTAGAAGAGTGACAGCAGAAGAAGAAAATTATCGCGTAATATAAAAATTTTATACAATTACGAGCACTTAAACAATTTTCAAAGAAGTGTACAATTATGTGTTATTTTGAATATCAAATTTATGTGTTATGTTTTAGTGACCACTTACTGAAAATTAATATTAAAATATGAATATTAAAATTCTCTTACGCTAGAAATGTTTTCACATAAATTTTCATTTAATGAGTGCTCGTATCGTACTCATTGGTTTTTTTATTCCTCAATGCGGACGATGATTTTTTTCAATAAATAGATCCGCTTCAGTAGATGTAGTTGGCCAGTTCTGTTCCAAGATGCCTACCCCAAAACTTACCGACCTTTTTCAACCGCGACTCGAACCACTTAGCCGAGACTCAAACCACTTAGCCGAGGCACAAACCGCGTCGTGAGTCATAGGCGGCTCGCAGGTGGTGGCTTTCGGGCGGTGAGTGGTGGGCAGTGGGTGTTGTGAAGTGACGGAATTTATTCGCCAAGTATTAAATGTATGGTGCGTCTCACCCTCACGCTCTTTCTCTCTCTCTCTCTCTATCTCCCGCTCCCTCTCTCCCTCTCTCTCCCTCAATATCTTCATCTCTCTCATTTGCGCTCTGGATTTCATGCATCCCTATGTTTTGAACCATGAGATTGTGAGGGCAAGAGGTTGGGGTCTATTGACCTTTTCGATTTTTTTTCATTCCGCGTTGATCACGCATTCCGTTGACTTTTCTGTTTCTTCATTCATACGATTTTTTTTATTTAACGATACGATAACAAAATGGACGCGGGAAAGTGCAAAAGAATTTCGGCGATCATGAAAAAGAGATATTAGTAGTAAGGTACCAGGATAGGGAGACCGGGTCCTTCCCCCACCCCTCTCCCTTCGGCCCCACTGCCTCCCTGCCAGGCCCCATCCCCCCACCACTTTAGGCCTCATGGTCGTCTGTGATTGGTCCCCCCACCCCTTAGCCAAGCCCCCTTCCCCACCATCTAGAAATTTCCCGAGCGCCGATTGGTCCCTATACTGGTCACCCACCCCCACCAGAGTGTCGCAGACGGGTTGCAGGGTGGTACCCCCTGAAATTTCCTGAGCACTGATTGGTCCCCATACTGGTCGCCTTACCCCCTCAGAATTTTCCGAGCGGTGATTGGTCCCCGTACTGCTCACTTGTCCGATATAGCGCACTATATGGGGGCCTTACACCCTCGCAAATTTCCCGAGCGCTGATTGGTCCCTACACTGGGCCACCGACCCCGCCAGAAATGGCGTGCAAGCACGTGCCTTGGTAGCCAGGTGACTAGAGTTTCCTCGGATATCTTACAGTCGGTAAAACAGTCCTTTTTTATCGTTGGTCGATAAATACCGTGTGTCGGTATGTTATCTTCTTAATTGTATTTTACGGGAGAAAGGTTATGTGTAATAGACGATACAGGTTAATTTCGTTTAAACGTTTATATTCACTTATTCATAATTGCCCGTAGACATGTTGAAACAGAGTACATGGTGAGTATGTGTAATTTATACAAAAGCGACAGTGTTTTATATTTTAACTTGTCATCTTTTCAAGTTTTATACCAGACCTTTTGAACTCGCTTTTTATAAATGGATCGCAAAATACAGTTACCTCCAAAAATCTAATTCCGAAGTAATTTTCTGCTTACGAACAATCCATCCGGACTCATACAGTCTCTTTTATCGATATATGATTATTTTTTATAAACTCTTTGACGGACACTTCATCGATATTTTCGTCCTTCTCGTACGACAATACATGGACAAACAATTGAGAACATAGAAGCTCTGTTGATAAAAAACGGTGCATGGTCGTACGTTACGGGCGAAAAAGGAAACCCGCTCCTGGTGCTGGAAACGAAGTCGCAATAGCAATAGCAATAGCAACGTGGGAAAACGAAGATCAAAAGGCGAAATCAGACGTGATTTTATCAATAAATTCAAGCAAATTGATGCAGATAAAAATTTGCGTTACATCAAATGAGGTATGGGTTAAATACTACCGAAAAGATTAACGTTGCATCGGATGGACGATAACGATGACGTTCTCGTCTTCCTTTGAGTTTTAAGCATTTTCATCGCGCAATCGAGTGGCGCGGTGAATTTCTGACTCCAGAAGAGACAAAAAATCGTTGAAAAGGTGATGCTCGAAAAACGGTACATACATCATCTCATCGGAAGGAATGATTGCGAACGAAAATTTCATCAAAAAATGAAATAAAAATTCGACGGGCGTTAGAACGGACATGAAACAAGAGGAGCCGTTTAAATTCGAGCGCCATCGATGTGGAAAGAAAGGTCACATAAGTAAATTGCAACAACGCGAATACAGTGGAAAGCTTTTTACGCAAAATAAAAAACTTCTCAGTAAGCTTTCGAAGTGAAATCGAAAAGTCTTTACGAAGACTGGTGTCTTGATAGCTGATGCACTTCGCATTTATGTAAAGATGGAGAAAATTCATTTACGATTACTGAAACGCAAAATCAAAAAATGAATCTCGCTAATAATTCTTCGGCGGATATAAAATTTCGAGAAACTGTTACGATTGCAAGCAAATTTGAAAGAAAGTCCACGAATCTGAAGTTGCACGATGCTCTCTATTTACCAGATTTACAAACGAATTTATTATTAGTAAGATTACTGATCATGGATACAAAGTGATTTTTAAAAAAAAACCAAGCCTTCATTGTCAACAAAGCCGGAAATGCGATTTCGCAAGCGGGCAGAACTGGTGGACTATACTTCGTGAAAGAAAAAGATGCCGTTGATAATTTCGTGACAGAATCGCCGTTCGAAGCAACCGATAATTTGCATTGCCGGATGGGACATATGAACATGCATGATCTCGTAAGTGGACATAAAACTGGAGCGGTTCTTGGAATGAAGCTGGGTGAAGCAAAAGAAAATTTAAATTGCGATATTCATTTTCGCGGAAAGATGATAAGATTTTTATGCGTCATGAAGAACATTTCCGAAGAAAACGGAAGGAAGTTCCAAACTTTTTAAAAATCGTACATTCGGACATTTGTGGACTAATGAGAGTCGCGTCGAATGGAAATGCGCGATACTTCGTCATTTTCATGAATGACTACTCGAAATGGTGCGAAGTGCGAATGATTAAGATGAAAGATGGAATTTTGTAGTCTTCTTAAAGAATATAATGCGATCGCGGCAATGCCAACGGAAAAGAAAATCAAACTCTTGGAAACCGACGACGGTGAGGAATACATGAGCAAAAATATGGAAGATCTCTTAAGAGAAAATGGAGTTCGAAGACCCTTAACTGTAACTTACCTTAATTCCTGAGTCGGTAACCTTAAATCGGGAGTCGGGCAACGAAAATTTCGACACTCGGTCGAAAGAAGGAATTTTCGTTGGCTATTCGGAGACATCAAAAGCATACAGAGTCCGGATAACGGAAGAATAAAAAATCGTGATTACGCGAGATGTACAATTCAAAGAAAATTCGTACAATTCGTTTGAAAGAAATAATGACGAGTCCACTATTCTTGAAAAACACAAAGAATCTCGAAAGTTAGAGAAATCGAATTCTCATTGAAAGGAATTGAGAATAATTTGCTTGAAGCGCCGCTGAATCAAATCGGAGAATACAACAATGAAAATATCGAAAATAACGACGAAGATTTCGAAGAAGAAGAAAGCAGAGAAGAAGACTACGAGGAAGATGAAACGAGAGAAGCACCGAGACGAGGTCCAGGAAGACCAAATAAAATAATGACTGGATTAAGAGGGAGGCCGCGAAAGGAGTATCAAATGGTTAATGCAATAAAAGAAAACCCAAACGTTAAGACGCGTACCGAATGTGTTTTTTGTATTGCAGAAACCTCAATTTGCGAAGTTGTCAACAGTGCTGATTCAGGCGAATGGTTCCGAGTTATGGCAGCGGACTGAAATCAATTATGAAAAATGATACGTAGAACGTAGTCGATCCGCCAAAAAATCAGGGAGTCGTTGGAAGTCACGTGATTCTGCGAAATAAAAATAATTCAGATCGAACGTTAGAGAAAAAGGTGAGGATTGTTGCAAAAGGATTTTCTCAACATTCCGGAATCGACTTAATCAAAACTTTCGCACCGGTGACAGGGCTCTGCTTGATTCGAATCATGACGGCTTTACTTGTCAAGTTCGACATGAACATTCAACAATTCGATGTCACAATACCTCATGTAAACGGTATGTTAAAGGAAAATATTTACATGGAAGTTCCTGAAAGCCCTAACAAAATTTTGGAAGAGATTATTCGTACTGAAAAGTCGTCTAGCAGAATCGGCAATGCCGCACGAGTTATGTTAAGAGAACTAGAAGTAGGCAACGAAGTTTGTCTTCTCCAGAAGGCATTTTATGGTCTACATTAAGCAGATCGTCGATGGCACGTACGTTTGGCCGAAGAAGAGAAGAAATTCAAATTGATTCAATCAAACGAGAATCCTTGCGTCTTCTATCAACAATGCAAAAACGAAATACTCATAATGACGGAATATGTTGATTACATTTTGGACACACCACGGAATCAAAACATGATTAAGGAACTTACAAGTTATTTGTCAAAAAGTTTCGAGATGAAACATGTTGACAATATAAAATACTGTCTTGGTATAGAATTTTTACGAAACAATAACGGAGCAGCGATGCATAAACGAGGATACATAAAAGGTATACTCGATCGATATAAGATCAATGAATCTTGAATTTCGGCAGGCCCCGATGGATCTCTGAACAAAACTACAAAAGAACGAAGATTCGACAAATCAAAAGATATGCAAACAGCTGTACAGAGAATCGATTAGGTTTCTAATGTATCATGCCGTATGTACTAGACCAGATATAGCTTACGCTGTAATTTATCTAAGTCAATTCAATTTATGGTACGACGAAACTGTTTGGACTGCGGCGAATCAAGTGTTGCGATCTTTACGAGAAACGTCGAATCTTGGCCTAATGTTGAAGAAAACTAAACAAATCTTTTGAAGGGTACGTCGATGCAGATTGGGGGAATCGTATCATCGATAGAAGATCATACACCGAGCTTACATTTATCCTCGGGGAATGTCTCGTTACTTGGGAATCACGAAAATAACCGACTGTCGCGTTATCCTCGACGGAAGGAGAATATATGGCTCTTAATGAAGCTGCAAAGGACGCCATGTATCTTCAGAGATTATTGAAAGTATTTGGATACAATAAAATGACGAAATTAAAACTTTTTAGCGACAATTGTAGTGCACGAAAACACACAAAGAATTCAATTTTCCACAAGCGTACTAAACATATTGAAATCCATCATCATTTTGTCCGGGAAGTAATCGAGATTTCGAAGTGGAATATGTTGCAACAAACGATACGGCTGCTGATGTGCTCACTGAAGGACTTCTGGGCCCGTAATATTGCAAGTGTCTCGATATTCCTGGAATAAATAACGTTTAGTTCTCAAAATTAATTTTCGTCATCATCTCGAGAGGGGGTATTGGATAGAACTCATTTGTTAATTGATTGAGATCGTGTTTTGTTATTTTTGCTGCCTCATCTATTACTCTGGACTAGTGTGCATGAAATATCTTGTGCGGCCTCGCATAGAGTGCCTGAACCGACGCCCCTCCGCAAGTTCGATCGCGTTGGAATAAATTTCATCATAATGAAGACGTTTTTCACACAAGAAAACACAGTGCTTGCAGGTCACTCATTCTTATTGATAGGTAGAAAAATTGCCAAAGAAGTCTTGTACATGAAAAATCTTGGGCCGTCTCGCAAAGAATGCCCAAAACGAAGGTCCTCCGCAGGGTCAATTGCGTTGAAATAAATTTCATCGTAAAGAGCACTTTTTTCACCAAAGAAAATACATCCGTTGCAGGGCACTGGTTCTTATTGACAGTTACAAGCGGTGCCAAAAAATCTCGCGTGCACGAGACATGTTGCGCGGCCTCGCAAAGAATGCCCGAAACGAAAATCCTCCACAGGGTCACTCGCATTGGAATAAATTTCATTGTGGAGAGCACATTTTTTCATAGTAGAAAACACAATTATTGGTAGTCACGGATTTTCATCAATTGCCAGAAAAATTGTCAAAGTACTCATGTGCATGAATCAGCGATTGACGAGAAGAGATTATGTACCGTCAATGTTGGTTTATTCAAACCCAAGTTTAGTAATGCCCTTCTATTATACCCCGTAACGATATTATTACACAAATGAGATATTTTTATTGTAAAATCAAATTGTTTAATGAAAAAAAACACCGTTGTACGTTAAACGCATTCGGAAAAAAGACGATTTGTCAAGACCCCACAGGGAATGTCTGAGCGATGACCCTCCACAGGGTCAATTGCATTGGAATAAATTTCATCGTGAAGAACATATTTTTTACACTATACAATACAATTGTTGCAGGTCACAGATCCGTATTAATCGTTTGAGAAATTAAAAAAATCTCTTGTGCATGAAACGCCGATAAATTAAAAGAGTGTGAAGCCCATCGTATAAGGGGCAAGAAGCGTGTTTTTTAACCGAGTTCTTTCATCCATCATTAAGAACTAAAAAATAAAATAATCACATTATTTATCAAATCCTCGATCCTGTTGAATCAAAATCATACATAATTTGTAAAATTTTAAATTTTATATAGATCTTGCGTAAGCTATGCATCTGTTGTTCGATGTTCATTTGTAATTTCTGAAAGACGAGAGTTGGAAATAGTTGCATTTTTAAAATGTTTCGGACTTTGCGGGCATTCAAACGAGAAGTATGAAAATATTGATGAAGCATGCGTAAAAGATCTTATAAAAATAATCATAATTCGATAAAAGAGACTGCAAAAGTTTGGATACTCTTCTTTCATAGATAATTACTTCGGAATTGTATTTTTGGAGGTAACATTCTTATCGGTTCGATTTATCACAAATGAACTGAAAAGATCTATTATAGAACTCAAAGAGATGACAAACTATTGGTTTTAATATCCCTGCATTTAATAATGAATGTTTGGATATTTGATTCCATAAGATATCGTAAGACGAGTTGACAGATCGACGCTTTATTTCAGAGTAATAGATGAGGCAGCAAAAATAACAAAACACGATCTCAATCAATTAACAAATGAGTTCTATCCAATACCCCCTCTCGAGATGATGACGAAAATTAATTTTGAGAACTAAACGTTATTTATTCCAGGAATATCGAGACACTTGCAATATTACGGGCCCAGAAGTCCTTCAGTGAGCACATCAGCAGCCGTATCGTTTGTTGCAACATATTCCACTTCGAAATCTCGATTACTTCCCGGACAAAATGATGATGGATTTCAATATGTTTAGTACGCTTGTGGAAAATTGAATTCTTTGTGTGTTTTCGTGCACTACAATTGTCGCTAAAAAGTTTTAATTTCGTCATTTTATTGTATCCAAATACTTTCAATAATCTCTGAAGATACATGGCGTCCTTTGCAGCTTCATTAAGAGCCATATATTCTCCTTCCGTCGAGGATAACGCGACAGTCGGTTATTTTCGTGATTCCCAAGTAACGAGACATTCCCCGAGGATAAATGTAAGCTCGGTGTATGATCTTCCATCGATGATACGATTCCCCCAATCTGCATCGACGTACCCTTCAAAAGATTTTTTTAGTTTTCTTCAACATTAGGCCAAGATTCGACTTTCTCGTAAAGATCGCAACACTTGATTCGCCGCAGTCCAAACAGTTTCGTCGTACCATAAATTGAATTGACTTAGATAAATTACAGCGTAAGCTATATCTGGTCTAGTACATACGGCATGATACATTAGAAACCTAATCGATTCTCTGTACCGCTGTTTGCATATCTTTTGATTTGTCGAATCTTCGTTCTTTTGTAGTTTTGTTCAAAGATCCATCGGGGCCTGCCGAAATTCAAGATTCATTGATCTTATATCGATCGAGTATACCTTTTATGTATCCTCGTTTATGCATCGCTGCTCCGTTATTGTTTCGTAAAAATTCTATACCAAGACAGTATTTTATATTGTCAACATGTTTCATCTCGAAACTTTTTGACAAATAACTTGTAAGTTCCTTAATCATGTTTTGATTCCGTGGTGTGTCCAAAATGTAATCAACATATTCCGTCATTATGAGTATTTCGTTTTTGCATTGTTGATAGAAGACGCAAGGATTCTCGTTTGATTGAATCAATTTGAATTTCTTCTCTTCTTCGGCCAAACGTACGTGCCATCGACGATCTGCTTAATGTAGACCATAAAATGCCTTCTGGAGAAGACAAACTTCGTTGCCTACTTCTAGTTCTTTTAACATAACTCGTGCGGCATTGCCGATTCTGCTAGACGACTTTTCAGTACGAATAATCTCTTCCAAAATTTTGTTAGGGCTTTCAGGAACTTCCATGTAAATATTTTCCTTTAACATACCGTTTACATGAGGTATTGTGACATCGAATTGTTGAATGTTCATGTCGAACTTGACAAGTAAAGCCGTCATGATTCGAATCAAGCAGAGCCCTGTCACCGGTGCGAAAGTTTTGATTAAGTCGATTCCGGAATGTTGAGAAAATCCTTTTGCAACAATCCTCACCTTTTTCTCTAACGTTCGATCTGAATTATTTTTATTTCGCAGAATCACGTGACTTCCAACGACTCCCTGATTTTTTGGCGGATCGACTACGTTCTACGTATCATTTTTCATAATTGATTTCAGTCCGCTGCCATAACTCGGAACCATTCGCCTGAATCAGCACTGTTGACAACTTCGCAAATTGAGGTTTCTGCAATACAAAAAACACATTCGGTACGCGTCTTAACGTTTGGGTTTTCTTTTATTGCATTAACCATTTGATACTCCTTTCGCGGCCTCCCTCTTAATCCAGTCATTATTTTATTTGGTCTTCCTGGACCTCGTCTCGGTGCTTCTCTCGTTTCATCTTCCTCGTAGTCTTCTTCTCTGCTTTCTTCTTCTTCGAAATCTTCGTCGTTATTTTCGATATTTTCATTGTTGTATTCTCCGATTTGATTCAGCGGCGCTTCAAGCAAATTATTCTCAATTCCTTTCAATGAGAATTCGATTTCTCTAACTTTCGAGATTCTTTGTGTTTTTCAAGAATAGTGGACTCGTCATTATTTCTTTCAAACGAATTGTACGAATTTTCTTTGAATTGTACATCTCGCGTAATCACGATTTTTTATTCTTCCGTTATCCGGACTCTGTATGCTTTTGATGTCTCCGAATAGCCAACGAAAATTCCTTCTTTCGACCGAGTGTCGAAATTTTCGTTGCCCGACTCCCGATTTAAGGTTACCGACTCAGGAATTAAGGTAAGTTACAGTTAAGGGTCTTCGAACTCCATTTTCTCTTAAGAGATCTTCCATATTTTTGCTCATGTATTCCTCACCGTCGTCGGTTTCCAAGAGTTTGATTTTCTTTTCCGTTGGCATTGCCGCGATCGCATTATATTCTTTAAGAAGACTACAAAATTCCATCTTTCATCTTAATCATTCGCACTTCGCACCATTTCGAGTAGTCATTCATGAAAATGACGAAGTATCGCGCATTTCCATTCGACGCGACTCTCATTAGTCCACAAATGTCCGAATGTACGATTTTTAAAAAGTTTGGAACTTCCTTCCGTTTTCTTCGGAAATGTTCTTCATGACGCATAAAAATCTTATCATCTTTCCGCGAAAATGAATATCGCAATTTAAATTTTCTTTTGCTTCACCCAGCTTCATTCCAAGAACCGCTCCAGTTTTATGTCCACTTACGAGATCATGCATGTTCATATGTCCCATCCGGCAATGCAAATTATCGGTTGCTTCGAACGGCGATTCTGTCACGAAATTATCAACGGCATCTTTTTCTTTCACGAAGTATAGTCCACCAGTTCTGCCCGCTTGCGAAATCGCATTTCCGGCTTTGTTGACAATGAAGGCTTGGTTTTTTTTTAAAAATCACTTTGTATCCATGATCAGTAATCTTACTAATAATAAATTCGTTTGTAAATCTGGTAAATAGAGAGCATCGTGCAACTTCAGATTCGTGGACTTTCTTTCAAATTTGCTTGCAATCGTAACAGTTTCTCGAAATTTTATATCCGCCGAAGAATTATTAGCGAGATTCATTTTTTGATTTTGCGTTTCAGTAATCGTAAATGAATTTTCTCCATCTTTACATAAATGCGAAGTGCATCAGCTATCAAGACACCAGTCTTCGTAAAGACTTTTCGATTTCACTTCGAAAGCTTACTGAGAAGTTTTTTATTTTGCGTAAAAAGCTTTCCACTGTATTCGCGTTGTTGCAATTTACTTATGTGACCTTTCTTTCCACATCGATGGCGCTCGAATTTAAACGGCTCCTCTTGTTTCATGTCCGTTCTAACGCCCGTCGAATTTTTATTTCATTTTTTGATGAAATTTTCGTTCGCAATCATTCCTTCCGATGAGATGATGTATGTACCGTTTTTCGAGCATCACCTTTTCAACGATTTTTTGTCTCTTCTGGAGTCAGAAATTCACCGCGCCACTCGATTGCGCGATGAAAATGCTTAAAACTCAAAGGAAGACGAGAACGTCATCGTTATCGTCCATCCGATGCAACGTTAATCTTTTCGGTAGTATTTAACCCATACCTCATTTGATGTAACGCAAATTTTTATCTGCATCAATTTGCTTGAATTTATTGATAAAATCACGTCTGATTTCGCCTTTTGATCTTCGTTTTCCCACGTTGCTATTGCTATTGCTATTGCGACTTCGTTTCCAGCACCAGGAGCGGGTTTCCTTTTTCGCCCGTAACGTACGACCATGCACCGTTTTTTATCAACAGAGCTTCTATGTTCTCAATTGTTTGTCCATGTATTGTCGTACGAGAAGGACGAAAATATCGATGAAGTGTCCGTCAAAGAGTTTATAAAAAATAATCATATATCGATAAAAGAGACTGTATGAGTCCGGATGGATTCTTCGTAAGCAGAAAATTACTTCAGAATTAGATTTTTGGAGGTAACTGTATTTTGCGATCCATTTATAAAAAGCGAGTTCAAAAGGTCTGGTATAAAACTTGAAAAGATGACAAGTTAAAATATAAAACACTGTCGCTTTTGTATAAATTACACATACTCACCATGTACTCTGTTTCAACATGTCTACGGGCAATTATGAATAAATGAATATAAACGTTTAAACGAAATTAACCTGTATCGTCTATTACACATAACCTTTCTCCCGTAAAATACAATTAAGAAGATAACTTACCGACACACGGGATTTATCGACCGACGATAAAAAAGAACTGTTTTACCGACTGTAAGATATCCGAGGAAACTCTAGTCACCTGGCTACCAAGGCACGTGCTTGCACGCCATTTCTGGCGGGGTCGGTGGCCCAGTGTAGGGACCAATCAGCGCTCGGGAAATTTGCGAGGGTGTAAGGCCCCCATATAGTGCGCTATATCGGACAAGTGAGCAGTACGGGGACCAATCACCGCTCGGAAAATTCTGAGGGGGTAAGGCGACCAGTATGGGGTCCAATCAGCGCTCGGGAAATTTCAAGGGGGCGGGGTGACCAGTACGGGGACCAATCAGCGCTCGGGAAATTTTGAGGGGGCGGAGTGACCAGTATAGGGACCAATCAGTGCTCAGGAAATTTCAGGGGGTACCACCCTGCAACCCGTCTGCGTCACTCTGGTGGGGGTGGGTGACCAGTATAGGGATCAATCGGCGCTCGGGAAATTTCTAGATGGTGGGGAAGGGGGCGTGGCTAAGGGGTGGGGGGACCAATCACAGACGACTATGAGGCCTAAAGTGGTGGGGGGTGGGGCCTTGCAGGGAGGCAGCGTGGCCAGAGGGAGAGGGGTGGGGGAAGGACCCAGTCTCCCTATCCTGGTACCTTACTACTGATATTCCGCGCACAAGGATAAACCTCCTTCAAACGTCAAAGTGCGGAGATTTATCGCGTTTAGTGATTGCAATGTGGCTTTATTGCGTAAGAATTTGCGAGCGTCTGATCTGAATGTTGGTGCGAAATTGCGCATTCAATCAACAATTGCCGCCTTAATATCGCTTGCATAAAAATTGTAAAAGAGTGGTTCGGGAGTGTCAGTGCCTAAAGTGAAATGGGTGGAAATGGACTCGGCATTTGAATCCAGGATAACCACAGGGCTGGTGATCAATATATCGCACAAAGATCTTGGACATTCTTGGATTATGCGGCAAAACTGATCTTCGAGCGGCTTACTGTGTCATTGCAAATTAATAGCAACTTAAAAGTTAATGTGACGCTAATTTGCATGTTTCGCATAGTGGAAAGTGCCGATATTATTGAGGAGGAAAAATCGTTTCAGACTACGAACGTGGTAACATTACCAACGACGTAGTGGCTCGACGATTATGTAAAAACCATATCGCCGGCAAAAGTTAAAGATTTTGAGGAGAACGAATCTGGTTGGACGCTCCATGAAGTTTTACGCCTGCGCGTAAATGTAAATCGGTACATACCGTTGCGAGGGGGTATTTCAACGTACAAAGTATGCCAAAATTTGTGCAGAACAAACATGCAGTGGTAAACATTGAGAACAATGATCAATATTGTTTTTTATGGTTAGTGGCCGCTGCTATCTCGCCATTACCTCCAAGACATACGGAACGAACAAGTTCTTATCCGCATTTCCGTGAAGTGCTAAATTGGGAGGGATTCGATTACCCCATGAGCATTGGAAATGTGAAAAAATTTGAGGAATTGAATAATCTAGCCATCAACATCTATAGCGTAGAAGAAGGAGATTACGGGCACAGTGAAATAGTGCCGGTATATTTGAGTGCAAACGAATCGCAAATAACGACAATTTATTCGCTAGTTGTGGTATGTGAGGAGGACGACGACGATAGCATGTCAAAATAACCCGAAGACAAAATAACACGACAAAATAACACCCGACAAAAAAACACACGACGGAATAACACGACGACAAAATACCACAATTACGGAATAACACAACGACAAAATAACCCAATACAAAATTAACACAACAAGCAAACAACACGCGATAAAATAACACGAAACATTTATCGCGAATGATTTCGATGAATTGTTCCATATCTGTATAAAAACTCTGCATATGAGCCCACACAGCACAAAAGTCAGAAATACTTCCTCGCGAACTCTTTTTTAAGACTACTTCTAGAGCAACACGTATGATATCTCGCAGACGTTAGTCTGAAGAAGTCTGAAATAAGAATAACTTAAGAGATCTTCGGAATGAAATCAACTGTCAGATATCCTTAGAAGATATCTTCAAGATATTCCGTAAAAGACATCCAATAAAAAGCCAGAAATACTTCCTCGCGAATTCTTTTTCAAGACTACTTCTAGAGCAACACGTATGATATCTCGCAGACGTTAGTCCGATGAAGTCTGAAATAAGAATTACTTAAGAAGAGTGTAAAAAGGTCAACATAACCTCAAAAATTTCTTGACGCATTTTTCTCGGAGATAGCTTGATGAAATGAAAAAAGATTAGTGGGGTCGCCTGCGTAATTAATGTGTACAGGTCATGGCCCCACTATATTCTTTTTTTATTCCATCAAGTCATCTCCGCGAAAAATGTGCTGAAAAAGTTATCTTCAGGACAACTTTTCACAGATATCAAAATCATGCCTCAAAGTGACGCATAAGACTACTTTCGGAACTCATTAAGATGTCTTTCGGAAAATGTATTCGGATGTCCAAATCTTACATAAGAAATCTACAGCGATTCTTTCAGACGTCATATTGCTGTGTGGGAGGTTTCGGTGACGCGTTAAAATAACCCTATTCAAAAATAACACCCGATAAAATAACACGCAAAAATACCACACTCCAAAATAACACAACGTTTAAATAACACACTCCAAAATAACACAGCGTTAAATTAACACCCTCCAAAATAACCCAACGGTAAAATAACATACACCAAAATAACACTCGTATCGTAATTTTATTTTTCATACGTATATTTGTATATGCAATTTTGTGTAAAAAGTAGTTTAAATCTTAATGTTGTGAGCAGCACCCTTTAAATATTCTATAAGCTATTTGACGAATGTTCGATTGATTCGAGCTCATGAGTGACACGTCTAAATAATATTAGTAAATGACGACATTTGCGTTCAGGTGGGGGAAGCCCAAATTTGCTACTGGAATGGATATCCTCGTTGCACAGATGTCAACCTTCGTTACTTTTGAAAGCGCGTTCTTTTTTCAATTTTCTCTATTGATTGGTAATAACCAATCATTTTACAAAAATAACCCACGGAATTTGTACCTGGATATGTTAAGACAATGACCTTTTTTTTACTACATTTCTGGAAAAAGTCATGAGAAAGCAATGTAACGCAGAAAAGTAACGATCCGTTACTTTATTAGTTACTTGTTTCGTTACATTTCTTGTTTATGTTTTTTTTTCAGCAACGCAGTGAAAAAATAATAATTTACGATATGAAGTGCAGAGTTAACATATGCAGTTACAAATACTATGGCTTATTTTAGTAAAATAATTAGTTGTTAGCAAGTAATAGAGAAAATAAAAAAGGGCGCGTTTTTAAAAGTAACGAGGGTTGAAATCTCTGCCTCGTTGTATAATAATAACGCGACAAAATAACACCCGACAAAAAAACACACGACGGAATAACACGACGACAAAATACCACAATTACGGAATAACACAACGACAAAATAACCTAATACAAAATTAACACAACAAGCAAACAACACGCGATAAAATAACACGAAACATTTATCGCGAATGATTTCGATGAATTGTTCCATATTTGTATAGAAACTCTGCATGTGAGGTTTCAAACAGCACCAAAACCACAGAAACTCTACAACGAAGCAGAGATTTCAACCCTCGTTACTTTTGAAAACGCGCCCTTTTTTTATTTTCTCTATTACTTGCTAACAACTAATTATTTTACTAAAATAAGCCACAGTATTCGTAACTGCATATGTTAACTCTGCACTTCATATCGTAAATTACTATTTTTTCACTGCGTTGCTGAAAAAAAAAAACATAAACAAGAAATGTAACGAAACAAGTAACTAATAAAGTAACGGATCGTTACTTTTCTGCGTTACATTGCTTTCTCATGACTTTTTCCAGAAATGTAGTAAAAAAAAGGTCATTGTCTTAACATATCCAGGTACAAATTCCGTGGGTTATTTTTGTAAAAAGATTGGTTATTACCAATCAATAGAGAAAATTAAAACAAGAACGCGCTTTCAAAAGTAACGAAGGTTGACATCTGTGCAACGAGGATATCCATTCCAGTAGCAAATTTGGGCTTCCCCCACCTGAACGCAAATGTCGTCATTTACTAATATTATTTAGACGTGTCACTCATGAGCTCGAATCAATCGAACATTCGTCAAATAGCTTATAGAATATTTAAAGGGTGCTGCTCACAACATTAAGATTTAAACTACTTTTTACACAAAATTGCATATACAAATATACGTATGAAAAATAAAATTACGATACGAGTGTTATTTTGGTGTATGTTATTTTACCGTTGGGTTATTTTGAAGGGTGTTAATTTAACGCTGTGTTATTTTGAAGTGTGTTATTTAAACGTTGTGTTATTTTGGAGTGTGGTATTTTTGCGTGTTATTTTATCGGTTGTTATTTTTGAATAGGGTTATTTTAACGCGTCACCATAGGTACACGAGCCCCCCGTTGCCCTCACAATATAACAGTCGTGAAACGATTTGAGGGGCCCTAAATCATATTGCTACGCTCCTGGAATAGAAAGAGACAGAGATTGACTTCCCTTGACCTCCCTCAGTCGCGATCCCTTTCTAACTGCCGGCCACATTCTACGGGCCTAAGCGTAGTCCATACTATACGTCGATGGATGACGTCATTAAGCCAGTCATAGACCTTTTCATCACAATTTTTTTTATGCGCATGCGTCAGTTTCAGCCATCTTTTTCGTACACTTTTTTGTAAACAAGCATGTTAAAATACCCGAATACAAATAATTAAAATTAACATCAAATAATAGTACATTTATTCAAAAAAAGTAAGCAATAAATAAAATAATAAGTGTCCTAATTGAGAAAACAAAATTTTTCAATCGATTATCATTACATTACCTTCACGAAAAGAAACAACGAAAGAGTGTTGTTATGGACTATGTAGAGTACATAACCTCAAAAATTATCCAAAGCCTTGCCTTCAATATCGCAAAAACATTATAAAATCATCGAGCAAAGTACTACATATTAAAACATGTCCAAAATGTGCAAAATGTGAATTGCGGGTGAAAAAATGTGGTCGAAGTGACAGAGGTTATGCTCAATCGGTTCATTTTTTTAATTGTTCACAATTATGTGCTTCCACTGAATTGTGAACTGGTAAAGCACCATCAACAATTTGTTCGAATAATTAATTTTTTTGTGTAGATATCCGGCTCTCCCAGCCATTAACAAGCAAAACTGTACGAAACTTTTGTATTACCGCCCTTTCAATATGGCGGCTGCGCTTGCGCACGTCACATGATGAAAAGGCCTATACGTGACGGCCATTTCAATGCCTTTTCATGAGACTCGAGAGCAATTGCGCGCGAAATTCGTACAGGAAAATAGAAAGTCCAATTCCAGTTCTTGGCCGCGGTAGAATTATGCGTCGGATCCCTGACGGATCGCGGGAACCGAGAGCTTCGGTTCCTTAGGTGTCCGCTGGACTCGAAAAGGAACCGAGAGGGAACTGGCGGGCTGTTGGTGTCTGTCGGTTCCTTTTCGGTTCCTTCACGGTTCCTTTTCGGTTCCTTTTCGGTTCCTTTTCGGTTCCTTTTCGGTTCCTTTTCGGTTCCTTTTCGGTTCCTTTTCAGTTCCTTTTTAGTTTTTTTCTTATTTCCGCAGATTTGTGTTGATAATCATATACACTATTTTATTCGATGTCGGTAAATTAGAAATTTCATAGTATCATAAAAAAATTGTCCCGGAACAAGTCACACAAACATATAGTGCTGAAAAAACCAGGGGGCTGGCACTCCCGAATTTTCGTGACCCCGTTAGTGATGCCGCGTAAACTAATCCACCATGCAGCGCTAGTAGTCACCTGCAATACCCCTACTTGTCCCACTCCAGTCGCGCAACGTCGGCATCGTCTGCTCAATTCGTCTGCGCATGCCTCACGACGAAAAAGATGACGAAACAATACGGAGAAGCGCTGTAAGGGTTTTGCAGGTGACTACTAGCACCGCATGGTGGATTAGTTTACGCGGCGTCACTAACGGGGTCACGATATTGTTAAGAAATGTATCCCAGCGTCACCCCCCTGGAAAAAACTCATTCAGCCCATCGATCCGCGAGTGTGTGTGAGTGCAAGAGAGATAGAGCTAAAATTTTCAACACATTTTTTTCGAAAATGACTGTAGAAAGTGAAAAAAGAATAGTTGTGCCACCTGCACACATTGATTACGCAGACGGCCTCACTTTATTTTTCGTTCCATCGCGTCATCTTCAGCCATCTTCGAGGAAAAAGTCATGGAGACTAAAGTAAAGGAGCCCGAACGCATATCGCGGAATCCTCCCAAACGTGACCCGAAAAAGCGATGATAGATGTTAGTTCGAATTGGCGCAGCGATGATAGATGTTAGCTCAAATTGGCGATCTCGTCAATCGGAGCTAACTGTGAAGTGTGGCGTTGGTGATGAATTACATACGGTCGCAGTGGCGCGCGCATCCGCAATTGTATCTGGTCCTTTCTCGTAAACGCCTCAGCACCCAGCGTTTCCTATATATAACAACACCAAGCTTCCAGACTCTACCACCACTGGCGCGTCTGGGGCAGGGTACAATTGCATAGCCCTACTGATGAGTCTGCACTGTACCCGAGACGAAACGCTAAGTCGATCCTCCTCTATATTTTTCGCTGACGGATATCTAGAGGGATCTTCTTTACCAACCTCCTACCACATTCCTTTCTTTCTTACCGACTTACGGGAACTGGATCAACGAACTTACGTTCATGTACGCTTCAACTCAAACGCTCAACGTACGAGACCGACTACGATCTCTACATCGCGGTCGAAAGTGGCGCCCCAGGCGGTTGCTATTATCGCATCGTTCCTCGCTTTTACCGACCACTTCTCCAACATTGCTTTCGGGCTCCTTTCCTCTAGTCTCCATGGAAAATGTGTTAAAAGAGTTTTGAGGTTATGTAGATTTTTAATACAAAAATCACACCTCAAGACATTCAACACATTTTTTTGCATCAGTGGAGCGCAATATTACCAAATTTAGCCTGTCGTAAAATGAAAGCACCGAGACGGCCCCACCGTTCTTTTTTTATTCTATTGAATCGTTTTCGAGAAAATGTGTTGAAAGGTTTGAGGTGGCAGTGTTAGTCGGATTCACATCGCGGATCAGTTTTTTTCACAAATCTCACTACTTCTAAATTATTTGAGCCTAATAAAATGGAACCGTCTCGGTGTCGCATTGATCTACAATGTCTGGTTAAATTTGAAGAAATTGTGTTTGGCCCTTTCCAATAAAAATGTATTGAATGTCTTGAGGTGTGAATATAACCTCAAAATGTCAACATAACCTCAAAATATTTTGAACACATACCCTTAAGCAATGATAATTTTTCGAATATTAATCCCAATGACTGATTACGAATGATATTTGACTATTTCAGTTCATTTTAAAAATTTTCGATGGGTGGCAACATAATTTTCTCATTTTTCAAGTGATCTATGTTACTGACCGTAGAAATTGTGAATTTGATCCCGGTTGCCTTTCGGTTCCTTTTCGGTTCCCGGTGGACACGAAAGGAACCGTATTTGTTGGTTCCTTCTCGGTTCCTTTTCGGTTCCCGCGATCCGTCAGGGATATCATGTTCTTAATTTTCGCAAGGTCAAGCGTAGAAAACGGGTTGAAATTAAATTTCAACAGTGATATACCTCTCAAGGTATTGCTGCGACCCTGGCGGATTGAGTGACCATGATTTTAACCAAAAAACGCCCAAAAAACCGTCAAATGACCGATGGTGATTCTTGGCCACGATAGTGACCCTAAAAACTATTCCCACACAGCACAAAAGTCAGAAATACTTCCTCGCAAACTCTTTTTCAACACTACTTCTAGAGCAACACGTATGATCAACTGTCAGATATCCTTAGAAGATATCTTCAAGATATTCCGTAAAAGTCATCCAATACAAAGCCAGAAATACTCCCTAGCGGATTGGGTGACGATGTTTTCACCCTGAATAACCACTGAATCACGGTGATTTTTTACGGTGACAAAGTGCCCATTTGGTCACCACAAAATCACCGAATTCTTGGTGATTTTTACGGTGATTGTCACGGTGATTTACAAAATCACCGTGACAATCACCTTAGATAAAAATTGAAAATCACCAAGAACTCGGTGATTTTGTGGTGATCAAAAGGGCACTTTGTCACCGAAAAAAATCACCGTGATTCAGTGGTGACTTTATTCGCTAGGGCTTCCTCGCGACCCTACCAATCCGTCAGAGACGGTAATCGGACCGTGTTCATATCGCCTTCCGACGTCGATCCGACCGTGTTCCGACGTCGATCCGACCGTGTTCATACCGCTATTTCCAACCGGTCGGAAACGTGACGTTCTGACCGGTCGCACGGTTTGGTAGGGGAACTCTTTTTCAAGACTACTTCTAGAGCAACACGTATGATATCTCGCAGACATTAGTCCGAAGAAGTCTGAAATAAGAATTACTTAAGAAGAGTGTAAAAAGGTCAACATAATCTCAAATTTTTGAAGTGAAACTTCTATAGCGGCGTTGGAGAGTTTTTTGGATGGGAGTGAATTCATGAGTAGCCCTTTAAACCGCAACACCAGTAAATGGCTGGATCCATGACATCTTATTATATGTCATAAGAAGTGACGATTCACCAAATTACAGCCTCTTTACTCTAGAGGTTTTCGAGAAAAGAAATATTGGATATTTCCATGTACAGAAAAGTTAATTTTGTTATTTTCTTACTCGCTCCTTACGGACAATTAAAAAAAATTAATAAAAAATATTATCCCACGTGAAAAACTCCAAATTTTCCGAAAAAAATATCAGTTTTACCCTGAGGGTAGTATCTACCCCATAAAAACATGTTTAAATTAAAAAATCTGTGTTTTGAAGGCGAGCACCGTAAAAAAAAATCTTTTTTATTTTTTCTTCGGAAAGTTTATGCCATTTTCCACAAATGAAGAAATTAACAGAGTGGAATAAGCAGAGGATCATCGTCGAATAAATTATTTAATTTTTTTTTCAATTTTTCCTCAAACGTATATTTTTTTTCTAAAACTACATTCAATTCAACTTAAGAAAAGTTCTATAGCTATTTTTGCTACTATTAATATGTTCCGAGATATGATTTTTTTAATATTGGACATTTAATGCATAAATAAAATTCGTATCTTGGAAACTACCGGTTGTAGCCAACATTATTACAGGACCTTTTCTATGTGAAATTGGCTCATACTTCCGGGAAAAAATGCTACAATAGAAAAAACGATGATTCGCTCTTGTCATTGTCATCAACAATTTATTTTTTTCAAGAATTATATATTTTTTCATATCTTAAGCTAATCAGACGTGAGAAAAATCTAAATTTAGTTTGAGTTATTACTCCTACATTCAGAAATATGAATTTTTGTCATTAAATAAAAACACGGCTTCCTTTATGAGGAAGCAAAATAAAAAAATTTGTTGTAGTTTTCTCAAAACTTCAACTAATCTGACGCAAGAAAAGTTTTGATTTAAATTCAACCTGTCTATAGATTCCAAGATATAGACTTTTGGAATATTCGTCATTTTCTCAGCTATGCTACTGCGCAGTATTGAAGCAGTAGCCGCGCTATTGCATCATAGCTACCACTGAGTGCCTCTGTTTTATATTGAATTAATTTAAAAAGTAATTTGTAGCATTTCTTTTTTTAACTTGAGTTGTTTTTGTTTAGCAAAATCAACCAAATTGCCGGAATAAAAGTCCTATAATCAAAATAGCTGTAATCGACGATTTTCAAGTTATGAATTTTGTGAATGCAAAAATTGTATAAAAATAAAAAATATTCAAAAATTCATATTTCAGAATGTATGAGTAGTAACTCAAACTACATTTTGATTTTTCTCACGACTGATTAGCTTAAGATATGAAAAAATATATAATTCTTGAAAAAAATTAATTGGTTGATGACAATGACAAGAGCGAATCATCGTTTTATCAATTGTAGTATTTTTTTCGGAAGTATAAACCAATTTCAAATAGGAAAGGTCCTATAATAATGCTGGCTACAACCGGTAGTTTCCGAGATACGAATTTTATTCATGCATAAAATATCCAATATAAAAAAAATCATATCTCAGAACATATTAGTAGTAGTTAAAATAGCTATATAGCTTTTCTTACGTTGAATTGGATGTAGTTTTAGAAAAAAAATATACGTTTGAGAAAAAATCGAAAAAAAAATTAAATAATTTATTCGACGATGTTCCTCGGCTCATCCCACTCTGTTAATTTTTTCATTTGTAGAAAATGGCATAAACTTTCTGAAGAAAAAATAAAAAAGTTTTTTTTACGGTGCTCGCCTTCAAAACACAGATTTTTTAATTTAAACACGTTTTTATGGGGTAGATACTACCCGCAGGGTAAAACATATTTTTTCGGAAAATTTGGACTTTTTCACGTGGGATAATATTTTTTATTAATTTTTTTCAATTGTCCGTAAGGAGCGAGCAAGGAAGTAACAAAGTTAACTTTCCTAAGCATGGAAATACCCAATATTTTTTTTCTCGAAAACCTCTAGAGTAAAGAGGCTGTAATTTGGTGAATCGTCACTTCTTATAAAATTTTGACCCCGAAATTCTCTTCGAGGAATCATGGATCCAGCCATGTATAGTTATACCGCGCACGTCTTTCGTGCGCATGCGTCATGAAAGAGCTTCTATATTTATATACATAGTTATATATAGCTAGTTATACACATACAACGCTCGCGCTGGGGCTGATGCTGGCGAAGCGAAGGCTCGCATGTCCGTGTGCGCTTGTGCGTGTGCATGTGCCTATCAGGTATCAGGGCTGCCAGATTGGGCTATGTCCCGCAAATTGGGCTATTTGGTAAGCTCAGCGCATCACGGGCAATATTTACGTTTTGCGGTTTCCCGCATTTTGGGCTATTTAAAAATTCCATTAGCAGCCTCGGAATTATATTTTTGAAGTGTGTTTTCCCCATCATAAACTGAATTTGGCGGGTTCCATTAGCGATGACAACGCTCAGAACGTTCGAACACGGGTGGCCAAACGAGAAACAAGAGTCTGTGGTCCTAGTTGTGGGCACGGGCGCTGCGATCGCCTTCGCCTCCGCCTAGTGCACGGTCGTACATACAGGTCTGGAAACTCCAGTGGGAGAGGGGGGGGGGTGTATGAACGTTTTACGGGGTCACTTTTAATTCCCACCAGTACCGCTAGAATCGCTGCGGCACTCTAGAGGCGGGAAGAGTCAAATAACATCTGGCAACCCTGCGCTGAGCCTCCTTTACTCTAGTCTCCAATGGTTATTACCCGGACAACACGAATGTTAGAAAGACGCCCACATTTCGTCTTTTTGGGAACGTCTTTGCGGCATTCCGAAAAGACGCTATCTCGAATTTTTAATTTTTAATCCAAAAAGTGATGACATAATTTTAAAAAACGTGTTTTCAGGATTCATTTTATTGGAACTATTCTATTGAATATTTTTTGACAACAATTTTTTTGCTAATAATTATCAATAAGAGACGTTGAAAAGTAATTTTTTAATAAGTTTTTGATGATTACGTTTTTAAAAAAAAAATAAAAAAGTTTTTGTCGCTATATTTAAATATGTTCCTCTCGGGTGTCAATCACGAATTTTTTACAGAAAACTCCTTTCTTGTTTTTCTTAATACAGTGAAATTTTCAGCCTGATCCATTTGGTGCAACATAGTCACAAAAAAAATCGATTTTTTTCACATTTTCTTCGAATATTATTTACTATTTAGATGTAAAATATATTTTTTTTCATTTAAAAATATATGAAATATCTGATATTATTTCTCCATACTAGCAGGGTTAATTATTCTGTAATATAAAAAAACAAAATTTTTAATTTGATAATTTATGTTATATTTATATTGCTCAACAAAAGTTTTTATCAATTATTTATATTGAAGAAAATAATTTCATATGAAGATATCGATTTTTCTTTAATGCAAGTACGCTTACGATCAGCACAATCACAACGATATCGTTCAATTCCAGAGATTTTATTCGTACTTGGCCGATGATCAATGAAACAACGCTATGTTTTTGAGCTAATGCGCCGAGATTTTACTTGTAGTTTTATAATATTTAGTGTGATTTTTACATACTGAAGAGTGAAGACGGTACACCCAGAAAAAAAGATCTATCACATTTAATTAAATCTTAAACGAGCCAAATAAATTTTTTTAGTTGTAGGCCGGCCTAATACGACTCTACATTTCAACGATTTTTTTTTAAACCTATTAGGAAATATGTTGCGATCTAATAAATTTTTATTTAATATGAATAAATATTTTTTCAAACTGTGCAAATATGTATTTGAATGAAACAATTTTTTTTATCATATTACAACTATTTCTTTCTCACGCATGATATTGGGCTACAATACATAATACGATCTGCCAAGATATTAAGTCGTTTATTTACAGATGAAAAAGTCAATGCTATAGTGAATGAAAATAGTGACGACGGTTAACTGACGTTTTCTAAAACAATTTTTACAAATAATTTCTCATATTGTACCCCAGTAGCCATCTCGAGCAAGTCTTGCGCCAAATCTAATCAAGACAGGTATTTATATTTATCTACACGGTCTTGGACTCATCTTGACAAAGATTGCTTATGTTATAAGGTAACTAGGTAATTTCATTTCATTACTTGTATTAAAGAAAAATTGATATCTCTATATAAAATTATCTTATTCAATATTAATAATTGATAAGAACGTTTGTTGAGCAATATTAATATGATATCATAATTTATAAAACTAAAAATTTTGTTTTTGTTATATTAATGAATAATTTCACTAATAGTATGGAGAAATAATATCATATTTTATATATTTTGAAATGAAAAAAAAATATTTTACAAGTAAATAGTAAATAAGATTCGAAGAAAATGTGAAAAAAATCGATTTCATTTTTTTTGACTATGTTGCACCAAATGGATCGAGTTGAAAATTTCACTGTATCAAGAAGAGCAAAAAAGGAGTTTTCTATGAAAAATTCGTGATTGACACCCGAAAGGAACATATTTGAATATAGCGACAAAAACTTTTTTATTTTTTTTAAAGCAATGATTGAAAACTTAAAACAAAATTACTTGTCAGCGTCTCTTATTCATAATTGTTAGCAAAAAAATTTTTGTAAAAAAATTTTCAGTAGAATAGTTACAATAAAATAAATACTGAAAAACAAGTTTTTTTGAATTGTGTCGTCACTTTTTGGGTTACAAATCTGAAATTTTCAGGAAAATGTTTTTTTCCAATTAGAAATCGATCAGCCATGTGGAATTTTTGAAATCGCTGGGGGCAGATTTCACATGCTTATCCGGCTATACCCTTTTTGGCTATTTTCTGGAGATTTTTCGATTTTTTGGTGAATACACCAGTCTCCGCGGTTTTTCATTTCCGAACATACCACTGGTGGATAATTTTGTAGTTGCGTCGGTAACTAATAGATGAAAAGGTAATCGAAAGGGCATTGAAAATTTGCAGCAATTTTGTTCCTATATTACTAGATAGTATGCATCAAAAATAAAAATATATAATTGAAGATATGAAAGAGGTAATAAAGTTCGGTTCAGTTGTATAAGTATCAGTTCACATGTATGAGTAATCAAAATAACTTTCATTTGACTTGTAATCTAATGTTTTTTTTCTATATAGAAATTTATAAATTCCGATATGACATAATCTTTCCGCCAATTATTAAAGGTTTGCGTTAGAGCATTGACGAGCATTTTTTAAAAATTTGCACGTTTGTTAGAAACTGATCCTCTCGAGCGATTAATTTCAAATTCAAAATCGATTGTTATTATCACTTGGTGCATTGACACAAAAAATTGAGATTTGTGGGTGGACAATCACGAAAGTTAGAGCGTTCACAAGTGTGTTTTGAAAATGTATGAAACTTTTCAAAATTGAATCATTGAAAATTGAATTCTCTTCCCAAATTTCCACACATGTACATGCGAACGCGTGTCCTCACATTTTTTCAAATGTAATTTCTAGACGTTTTGGGACATTTTAAACATACTGGCATTGAAAACTGGAAAAAAAAATTTACCGCGGAAGCAAAGCTCTCTTTTCAGGCAGCAAAAGCTGTATGGTACTTAATTTTTACGCTCTCAAAAAATTTGTAATTAAGAGAAATTTGTTAAATTTCTGGTGAAAAACTCGCGATTTTTGGCGATTTGAAATCTGGAGATTTTTTAAGTTTAATATGGCGATATATTTCTTGCGCTAGTTGGCAACACTGCGACATGAGACATATATATATCAGCACATGCGTCCAACAAAACGTTGCAAGCCTAAGCCATTTGACTCGCACGCATTTATAATTATTGTTGCAGAGAGAGCGTCCAAATTTTTGGCGTTGCGCCTTGCGCGTCCCGCTTTCGATCTTTTTAGTTTTAACGTGCTTTGAAGGAAATTTGCACGCAATAACACACTCATCATGCTGATGGCAATGGTGCAAAGGCGGACACACGTCAGTGTATAATTTTAAATCACAACATTTTTTGAAACGATAACGAATTTATCAATATAAGCATCATAACCTCAAAATTCATTGATATCTTCTTCGGTTCCTCGTTTCTGTTTGTTTTCACGGATAATCTTGCAGGTGAGAGTACCTCCCGAGGTCAATCGAGTTCTTTACGTAAGGAATTTGCCTTACAAAATAACGAACGAGGAGACGTACGATATATTTGGAAAATGCAGAGCGTTCAGGCAAATCAGAGTGTAACCCTAGCAGATTCGTCGACCCTAAATTTAGGGTCGTAAATAGTTTCGGTCGTAAATGGTCGTCTTGTCGACCGTAATTTTTTGGTCGTATGAAGAATCATCGCAGTCCGCTCGTGGGTCGTGACGACTAAAAATTATTAGTCGTATTGACCAATCCGGGGTTCGTTCGCTGGTCGTTACGACCAGAAATGTGTAGTCGCATATTTTTTTCCGAGCTCCCTGCTGTGGTTGTCACGACCAGATATGTAGAGTCGAATTTTTTCCCCTCATCTCGGCGCCCGTGCTCGTTACGACGAGAAATCCCGAGTCGAACTTTTTTCCCCCAGTTCCGCGCCCCTGGTCGTACGACCTGAAATCTGGAGTCGATTTTGTTTTCCCCAGCTCCCCCTAGCAGATTTGTTGACCAGAATTTTTCGGTCGTAGTCGTAAGTGGATTTTTTCAACCGATTTTTTTCGGTCGTAAGAAGTGGGTCGTTACGACTGAGAATTATTAGGCATAACGACCCATTCCGGGGGCCACTTAGCTGGTCGTTACGACTGAGAATTATTAGTCGTAACGACCCATTCCAGGGCCCTTTGCTGGTCGTTACGACCCGAAATCCTTAGTCGAATATTTTTTTCCCAGCGCAAATTAATACAAAAATTTGTATAGTTTATTCCAAAATAGCGCCCATGCAAGCGTAACTAATAAAATTGTACGCCCGAGATATCCACATTAGGGATATTCGCAAGGGTCAGCTCGACCGAAAGTGCCATGGAAGAGCTTCGCCCTGGAGGAACCGCCTTAATCATCACGGTAACCTCTGCGCTAGGTAAGTACTTGACTTGGCACGCTGGCTGCCTGGTATATAACACCGTCATATGCCTATTTCGTTTGGGCACAGAGTTTCGAGCGCATGCGACGCATAGTGGTGGACGCGTCAACTATAGTTGACGCGTCACCACATTGATTACGACCGAAAAATTCTGGTCAACAAATCTGCTAGGTAGCGCTAGTTGACGCGTCCACCACTACGCGTGGAAGCTCAGCACGTCCGTGTGCGACCAAGCTTCGCGGGAAAAAAATGAATTGGACGCGGAGACTCGGGCGTGACGTCACCCCGGCATCACGCACGGGTTTTTCAAATGTTTTAAAAAGTTTTTCCCTCGGTGCTGTCTCCGTTATCAATGAAAACTGAAAAATTTATCGGGGAACATTATTGATTATTTTTCAGCTCATTCGTTGATTGAAATGTAATTTTAAAAAAACAATTAAAACAATTTTTTTCAAGATATTATTTACGACCTATTTATTAGCCGTCCAACATCAAACATTTTTTTTTAGGTAGGGTGAACTGTTTGATTTTTTTATTCATAATAATTTATACGCATATATTTTTTAGAGAAATTATTTCCAAAAGTCATATCTACTTTTTTTAGATTTTTAATTTATCGACATACATTAAAAAAATTTCACTTCCTTATGACTAACATATTTTATATTGAATATCTCCGTGGATGGTATCATAATATGTAATATACACTCAGTCAAAAAATTAAAGGAACAGCAAAATTTTCGAGATTTTTCAGCGATTCTCCAAAGGCTGTAACTTTGTTAATTTGGGTCGTAAATTTTTTTCAAAAAAAGCATTTTGAAGCTTGAATCTTCTACTTTTGGAATCTTGAGTCAAAATTATTTTATGGGCATCACCCTCGACGCAGTCGAAAGAAATATCACGGTAAAAATTTTCTTAAAATTTTTGCTTTTTTCAAAGTCGATCGGCTCCAAAAAAATTTTCCGAATATAACCAATCTATGGATTGTTTAGAAGAATTTTTTGGCTTTAATTTACTTTTTCAATTTTTGTTCTACGACCATTTTTTGCTGAGATATCGGCGATTGAACGAAAATTCGTCTTTTTTTTTTTAATCTTCGATATCTCTGGAACTGATGATCGTACAGCGAGTAAACGGTAGGTTTCGGAAACTTGAATCTACATTCTATAAGTGCAAGTTATTGTCATAAACGAAAAAAAATTGTTTCCATGTTTAATTTTGACTTGAAAAAGTCCAAAAAATTAGCTTTTTTTCTTGTTTTAGAAAATCTACCACAACTTTGCAAATATTGCAAAAATACCAATGTTTTGTGGTCCTTTTTTAGCTCAATACATACCTAAAAACCATGCCAATTTTCAAAACAATCGGTCGAACCGTTTTTTGTGACCGAGTCATCAAACTCTTAAAAAAATTGAAGGAACACGTTTATTGATCCTAAGTGACCAATTGATGTTAAAAATTTTTGAAAAAAAAATTCTTTTTTTCCCTCTTAAATTTGCATTTAACGAGCGGGGAAAGCTAGAAAAAATCCAAATTTTGGAAAAAAAATTATATTGGCATTTTTTTATTTAAATAGATAAAATAAAAAAAAAATTAATTTCGAAACAACATTTTTTTTTTCCGAAATGTGGATTTTTTTTTAGTTTTCACGCTCATTGAATGCAAATTTCAGAGAGAAAAAAAGAAAAACTTTTCAATTCATTTTTAACACCATTAATTAATTAGTCATTAAGGATCAATAAACGTGTTCCGACAATTTTTGTAAAAGTTTGATGACTTGGTCACAAAAAACGGTTCGACCGATTGTTTTGAAAATTAGCATGGTTTTTAGGTATGTATTGAGCTAAAAAAGGACCTTAAAACATTGGTATTTTTGCAATATCTGCAAAGTTGTGGTAGATTTTCTAAAACAAGAAAAAAAGCTAATTTTTCGGACTTTTTCAAGTCAAAATTAAACATGGAAACAATTTTTTTTCGTTTATGACAATAACAGGCACTTATAGAAGGTAGATTCAAGTTTCCGAAACCTACCGTTCACTCGCTGTACGATCATCAGTTCCAGAGATATCGAAGATTGAAAAAAAAAAAAAGAATTTTCGTTCAATCGCCGATATCTCAGCGAAAAATGGTCGTAGAACAAAAATTAAAAAAGCAAATTAGAGCTAAAAAATTCTTCTAAGCAATCCATAGATTGGTTACGTTCGAAAAAAAAATTTGAAGCCTATCGACTGTTTTGAAAAAAGCAAGAATTGTAAGAAAATTTTTACCGTGATATTGCTTTCGACTGCGTCGAGGGTGATGCCCATAAGAAATTTTTGACTTGAGATTCCAAAAGTAGAAGATTCAAGCTTCAAAATGATTTTTTTGAAAAATTTTTACGACCCAAATTAACAAAGTTACAGCCTTTGGAGAATCGCTGAAAAATCCCGAAAATTTTGCTGTTCCTTTAATTTTTTGACTGAGTGTATATTACATATTATGATACCATCCACGGAGATATTCAATATACAATATGTTAGTCATAAGGAAGTGAACATTTTTTAATGTACAGTACTGAGCAATTGAAGTGGTATTTTTTTGAGAGCCTGTATTTTTGCACAAAAAAAATCGAATTTGAAAAAACCTCGATACATGGTAGATCGGAAATTTCATCAGCTTTCGATTGCGACCACGTTCGTCGCGATCGGTCAAGAATTGCGGGCGTGGGAGATAAAAAGGTGGGGGAGTGCGAAATCGGGCCTCCTGCGAGTGTCGGGATTTTAGGGTCGCGAGTACCCCAGAGGCTCTGTGCGGTATCAAACGAAAGGGTATCACTCAGAGATGAAAAAAAGTTGCATTAGAATCAAATCCCCAACCCCCTGAGGGAGGGGTGGTGCCAAAAGAGTGAAACGGTATGTTGGGCATAATGAGAAAAGGGTTCATCCAATCGGGTTAATTTTTTTTCGAGAATCATTTTTTTTTGAGTACTCCGTGACCCTGTGAAAAAAAACCTGAGAAAAATCGCTCCTGAAATAAAAATTCACGTGTCCTGCCGGAACGCATTTTCATTCGCGAGCATTTTTCGCATCCAAAAACTCGACAACATTTTTTTTCAGTTATGCCTCATTAAAAAGGACATTTCAATGAATAAAGTCGTATTTTTTTCATATTTTTCCTATGCCTGGTTCATCTTAACGAGGCATTTGAAAAACGCGTTGCGAATCGAGATTCTTTCGATGGTCGTGGCTTTCCACAATGGATGAGCACCACTGTTAGGCTGTTTTCGATTAGTCGTATGCAGTCCCCACCATTTTTTCACGAGCCAATCAAAAGACTTCATGGGACTTAGAATATTTTCGATATCTCGTGTTCGTGCTTGGGAAAACTCTATGCTCGGTGAAAGATAAAAAAAAAAAAAGAAATTTCGAGACGAGCACGGTATGCTGCGAGAATTATTTTTTGATCGCACTCTCTTCCACTTCGCGCGAGGTATCGAACATTTTTATAGAAAAATTCGATCCCCGAGTTATTGAAAATTTTGCAAATCAACTCGATGAAAACGAGAAAGAAAAAATAAACGGTCCTTTTCAGGGCTACTAATTTTTTTCAACGCTTGAACATTCTTGTTCGCAATAATATTAATAATCATGTCATCATGCATTTTTATCTGAAAAATAATCAGGGTAAAACAAATTTCTTAATTTTTCCATCATGCAAATAAATCTACGTTTTAAAAATGTATTGTCATTTATTGCATATAAATCTTCGTTACTTTACGCCTAATAAAACTAAAAGTTTTGCAAAATATGCCAAAAAGTCGCTCGATGGGCGGGAGGAAGCAAAATTTTGTCGCAAAAATATTCCAAGTTCTGGATAGCGACACGGGAGTCTCTCTCCATGGTACGCGCTCCAGCACGAATACGAGATATCGAAAATATTCTAAGTCCCATGAAGTCTTTTGATTGGCTCGTGAAAAAATGGTGGGGACTGAATACGACTGATCGAAAACAGCCTAAGCAGTGGTGCTCATCCATTGTGGAAAGCCACGACCATCGAAAGAATCTCGATTCGCAACGCGTTTTTCAAATGCCTCGTTGAGATGAACCAGGCATAGGAAAAATATGAAACAATACGACTTCATTCGTTAAAATGTCCTTTTTAATGAGGCGTAATTGAAAAAAAAAATTGTCGAGTTTTTCGATGCGAAAAATGCTCGCGAATGAAAATGCGTTCCGGCCGGACACGTGAATTTTCATTTCAGGGGCGATTTTTCTCAGGTTTTTTTTCACAGGGTCACGGAGTACTAAAAAAAAATGATTCTCGAAAAAAAATTAACCCGATTGGACGAACCTTTTTCTCATTATGCCCAACATACCGTTTCACCCTTTTGGCACCACCCCTCCCTCAGGGGGTGGGGGATTCGATTCTAATGCAATTTTTTTTTCATCTCTAAGTGATACCCTTTCGTTTGATACCACACAGAGCCTCTGGGGCACTCGCAATCCTAAAATCCCGACACTCGCGGGAGGCCCGATTTTGCACTCCCCTACCTTTTGACCTCCCACGCCCGCAATTCTTGACCGATCGCGACGAACGTGGTCGCAATCGAAAGCTGATGAAATTTCCGATCTACCCTGTGTCGAGGTTTTTCCAAATTCGATTTTTTTTCGCAAAAATACAGGCTCTCAAAAAAATCCCACTTCAATTGCTCAGTACTATATGTCGATAAATTAAAAATATAAAAAAAGTAGATATGACTTTTGGAAATAATTTCTCTAAAAAATATATGCGTATAAATTATTATGAATAAAAAAATCACCCTACCTAAAAAAAAATGTTTGATGCTGGACGGCTAATAAATAGGTCGTAAATAATATCTTGAAAAAAATTGTTTTAATTGTTTTTTTTATTATATTTCAATCAACGAATGAGCTGAAAAATAGTCAATAATGTTCCCCGATAAATTTTTCAGTTTTCATTGATAACGGAGAGAGCACCGAGGGAAAAACTTTTTAAAACATTTGAAAAACCCGCGCGTGATGCCGGGTGACTCTACGCCCGAGTCTCCGCGTCCAATTCATTTTTTCCCTCGAACCTTGGTCGCACACGGACGTGCTGAGCTTCCACGTGTATTAGTATACCTGACGGCATCGGGTAGGGGAACAACAGCCCGCGAGGGGTCGACTCAAGAAGACTAGAATACTGGAGACTGAACTCGGGTGGTGGGGGTAGGACCGTATAAGGCGATCTACCGCTGGCGGCGCCACGTACGCTAAGAACATGCGCAGTGTGGTACTGCGCATGTTCTTAACTTCGAAAAAGTGCGAAGCACGTTGGAAAAACCTGTGAAAAAATTAAAAACCGTTTAAATTCAATATATGTGCTTAAATCAATCAACGAATATAAATGTGACGATTCCATTAATAAACGACAATCTAGGAAAAGAAGCATTACAAATATTTATTTACAAAACAATTATTCACCCTTTACAAAATGATATTATTCACCGTAATATGTACAATTCAAAACACTGGAGCAATAATACCAAATATGTATATCAATTTATTTACAATTCTTTGTTGTGTAATGTAAGTGATATTAAACATTCTTGAGCTTAAGGCGATGTGATATAGTACAGTTGGTGACAACTGCACATTCAAAAATTCACACAAAAATCAATTTCTTACCACATGCCTCTGTTAGTCGAGCATGTGGCCTGATTATTGTAATTCTCCACCCTTTCGGAGAATGCTTGCTGCAAACCCAAATAAATTATTTGGGTTTGTTTGGGTAGAAAAATAGATTTAGATCGAAAAATGAGCCTTGCGGAGTCATTCGAATACATTGATTCCATTCAGTACTCCAAGAATTTCACTGACATCGCTCATCGACATTGGCTCATATTGCATCCAGTCCACATGCTTTCCCTTCGAATATACTTTCATCATCATGTCTGGTTCGATGACTACATTCACAATGTAGGAAGGAGGGCTCACTTCCTTAACTTTGGCAAATACCATGTAGTGATCAAGTTTCATAGCGGTCCACCAAAATGAACTTGGCAATTCTATGTTGTGCAAATGTTGCTGTAGAAAATTGTATATGCAGCTTTTGCATAACTCTTCACGGTCACTGTGTATTTTGCAACCAGGTTTCGTTGATACATCTGCTGGATTGAATTTTTTGCAGTAACCCACCATGGTTGAATCGATATAGCCTCTTCTGATTCCAGCAACCTGTGCACCACAAAAATGTTATTAGTCAAATTAGACAATTTACATACCTCTCATTATTTCGTTCCATGAGTAAAAATTCATTGTCCAATAATTTAATATTTTTTTATAAGAACTGACATTTTCACAAAATTTGCGTATAAATTCAGTGTGCTTCACGTCAAGGAAAATTCTAACTCGTACGGGTTGCAGAGTTCCAGGTTTTTTAATTTCCGTTGTAAGCTTTTTCGCTGAGAATAAGACTATACATTCAGGTTTTTCGCGTGTCGCGTAGTGTGACGCCATTCAACGTAAAGTGTCACGTAAATTCACTGTGTGCTCTGTATGTTTGGGTATTTATAAAAATATCAACAATTTATCAGGACCGGGACGCACCTTTGTAAGAGGATGTAATTTAAAAACGGTGCAAAACGTAACGTGACACGGCCTTGAAATTGTATTCCGAACGAGCCTGAAAAAATTTTACTTAAAAAAAAAATCGTAACTCAGACGAGTCATCTGCTTGCTCTTACGGTTTAAGGTTATACGTGTGCACGATGTGTATGGGCGACGCTGACTAGAAGCAGAATGAATAAAGATGCGCAGTACCATAGTGCGCATGTTCTTAGCAGCGGCAGCGCCGCAGCGGCAGATCACCATATATCGCCTCAACTCAAACTCACTTTTCGATAGGAGTTCGGACTCCTGTATTCTAGTCTTCGTGGGTCGACTACTTCGGCCGCACTCGGCTCTCCCGAAGTGACACGAACTTTTGCACGCGATCTGGCTGCACTGCCCGGAATGGGTCGTTACGACTAATAATTCTCAGTCGTAACGACCAGTCGACTGACCCCCGGAATGGGTCTTTACGACTAATAATTCTCAGTCGTAACGATCCACTTCTTACGACCGAGAAAAATCGGTTGAAAGAAATCCACTTACGACCGAACTTCTGGTCGCGCCCGTGGTCGTAACGGCGAGAAATTCAGGGTCGATTTTTTTCCCACGGGCGCCGAGCTGGGGGGAAAAAACTTCGACTCAAGATTTTTGGTCGTAACGACCAGGGCCCGCGGCAAAAAATTATACTCAAAATGTCGGGTCGTAACGACCAGCAAACGGACTCCGGAACGGGTTGTTACGACTAATCATTTTTGGTCGTAACGACCCACAAGCAGAATGCGATGCTTTTTCTGACGACCAGAAAATTACGGTCGACAAGACGACCATTTACGACCGTATGTACGGTCGTCGAATCCGCTAGCGAAATATCGATGTTTTTTTTTGTCATATTTTGTTTCTATTCATCATTTCTGTACTGCATGTTCCGTATTCTTCATGGATTGAAACATGTTTTTTTAATATCCAATCGTAATTATTAATTGTGTATTAGACAAACGTGCTGTAGACGTTCGCCAGACGTTCGCCAGACAGCTTGATGGCAATGGGACGGCAGATTTGCGTCACGACGTGCTGTAAAAACGATGCAAATACGCAGCACAACGTGACGCCAATATAACGTCAAAATAAGGTTTAAGAGCAGAGTTTGCTGCAAATATGCTGCAAATACGCAGCACGTCGTGGTGAAGCATTTACGTGTCGTCATAACGCAGCTTAATGCGGCCATACAGCATTACGTGTCGCCATAACGTAGCTTAATGCGGAAGTAGAAAGCTGCTCACTGACGCCACGGGCCACGGCGTGCCGTCCTATTGCCGACAATGTTGCGCCAAATGTCTATCAGTGTAATTTCAGTGGCAATACCGCAGAGACTTGAGGCACCTGTCGTTGCCTATGAAGATACGTTCGACGCTAAAAATGCGTGCGATCATTCGAGCGACTGTAATGTTTGCAATCGTTATCTGGTCGTTCTTTATTGTCAAAGTAACAAGACGTTCAAGTGCATCGATCTTGACAACAAAATAGAGCAGATTAACAAGCTGAAGACCAAGTACAATCTCAACCCTACCAGGACGAACGACAGTAACTGACAGTCGTTTGTCTTGTAAAACGACGGTACCTGATGGTCTAACCGTGGAAGTTCTTCATTTTACTGTCCGAATGAAAGACAAACGACGTTGGTTACTGTCGTTCGTCCTGGTAGGGAATGAGCAATAGAAATGATTTAAGGATCCAATGACAACTTTAAGTATGTTTCGTTCTATTTTTTTTTACAAAACTTCAAAACTCAATGCTGTATTCAATAAATAAATCATGAATAGAATAGCAATGATTATTATTAGGGGATAATCAAATACAGCATTGAATTCTGAATTCTTTCAAAATAACATGTCATACAAAATGTAAATTTAAAAATGATAATAATAGTTCGAAAGGATTCTGTACACGGTTGAGAAAAATCTTTTCAAACTATTTCCATTCTATAAAACTATTTCCATACATTTTTTACCATTTTGACATGAATAAATGTGCAATATTTATATATTTACAATAAATGTTCAATGTTATTTTTCTCGTGCATTTCTTTCATGATTTATTTAAGAGGTATTTCCCATCATCATGATCCCTTTTTAGGTCGACCTCTTTTGAATTACTTAAAACTTGAGTATGTTTTAGTGTTGCTTGAAAGTATATTGTACGCCAGGTTTTGGGTCTCTAACTATAATACTATATGGAATACACCAAAATTAATATTTGAAATTTTTTGTGTATTCCAAAGAGTATTACCGTTAGAGACCTGAAAATTGGTGTACAATATACTTTCAGGCAGCACTAAAACATACTCAAGTTTCAAGCAATTCGAAATAGGTCGGCCTAAAAGAGGGTCTCGATGAGGGAGAATACTTTTTAAATTCCCCGCCTGCTCCCCAAGCAATAAAGAACGCTTCCGATTGGCTGTACGGTTTCGACGGATTAGCCAATCCAAGCTTGACTCGTACTGCGGAGGCGCGCTTACAGGTTCGAGCATGGTCCTACATACAGGTCTGGGAACTCGTCCTAAAAATCCGTAGCCTTAACCCGCCCGATTCATGCCATTTTCTGCCACGGCGCTAGTGTCGAGTAGGGTTCGTCACTATTACTATTACTATTATTATTACTATTACTATTACTATTACTATTACTATTACTATTACTCGACACTAGCACCGTGGCAGAAAATGGCATAAATCGGGCGGAATTCGGTTACGCGTGCAACTGTGTAAAATTCGAAGAGTGCCCAGACCTGTATGTAGGACCATGGGTTGGAGCACGGTCGTACATACAGGTCTTGCAACGACGGTGGCGGGGGAACGTCGTACTTTTGAAGCCTTTTAACTCAATGTATGGCCGCTAGGTACGCCACGCTAGAGCGGTGTCCGGTGCGAGTAGTATCTTCTGTCTCTTTCTAACCAAGCGCCCTAATCACGGCCCTAATATAACCCACACCGCACGATAGCAGCGACACGTGGCGGCGTCGACGGGATCGAAAAACGCCTTCAAAACTACGTCGAAAGTCGCAACATTGAAAGGGGTCTGCCTTGCTAGACCTGTATACACGACCGTGGGTTGGAGCTGGTAAGATAGGCGTCGAGGAAAGGTCGAAGAAACGTCGCACAAGACGCGGAACAGGCTTCGAGACGACGTTTTCATAGCGGACATTCAACATGCTTATGGTGCCTTTAAAACACCTTAGGGTGGCTCCCGACGACGCGTACTTTGCGTATCGCGTAACTTGCGTTGGCCAATCATGTGTCGCCGTAAGCTTTCCGGTCGATAATAGAACGGAATTATGGTTCGCCGATTGGTAGCGCAACCTACGCGATACGCAAAGTACGCGCCGTCGGGAGCCACCCTGAGAGTCATTTTCCCATATATGTAATAGCGTTTTCTGTTCGTTGCACTGAGTGTGCACTGAGTGCGCACTCGTTTGGCGAGCGTGTTCTGTTGGTAATTCCGGTGCAAGAATCTTGCACTGAGTGCATAAAATATTGCCCTGAAACGGCGAGTCGGTGTCACTCCAGTGCACGACATTTGTCGGTATCCGATAACCAATCGCAAGCTGGGCATTCCCCTGAATCTTTCGTACGATTGGCTGCCGGGTGCCGGCAGATGTCGCTACAGGTGATAACGAATTTGGGCATTCCCCAGAATCTTTTGTACGATTGGCTGTCGGGTAACGACAGATGTCGCTAAAGGTCATAAAGATAGGCGTGTTCCATTGGGGCTTTTCTGCACTGACGCGGGGCAACATGCACGCACTGACTGCCACCAGTGCGCACTCAGTGCAAGCCAGTGCACCCAAAAGAAAACGCTATAATACTCCCATATTGCTAGCGGCCTATGCTTCCCTATAAGTGGCGGGGACACCGATGAAGCGAGACAGAGCGGAACAGATTTGATCATTCTGCGCACGCACGTCCCACTACATAGATACACGGTCGTACATACAGGTCTGGAAACTCTAGTGGTGGGGGGTGACCCACTTAGTGTGAAAATCTTGTAGTTTATATTATTCCCACCCGCAGCGCTGCACGTTAGAGATTTTTCAAAAAAGCGAATAAATAATTCCTAACTAAGAAATTTACATGTTAACAACGAGAGTAATGCTCGGTTTATGCAGCGGCTGTAACGTAACTTTAAAAAATTGAAAGTATATATTGCCCTTGTGACTTTAATGCATAATTGTTAGCTTATTTGAAAAATCCTTGCAGCGCAGCGCCACGCACGGTCAGATGGCGAACCTGCGAAACAGCCACACTAAGCGGTTCCGCCCCACCACCGAAAAAATAATAGAGTTTCCAGACCTGTATATACGACCGTGGGTCTAAGGCACGGTCGTACATACAGGTCTGGAAACCACGGTCTAACATACAGGTCTTGAAACGACGGTAGAAAGGGTAGGCACTCTTATATGTCACGTTTTTCGTCATTCCGATTTATGCCGCAAGGTTCGCCTTCGTAGGGGGATGCCAGCCCTTCTGTCTCTCATGCTCTCTATAGCTCTGTCTTGAACGCGCGCATGCGGCTTCGGCCCCCACACGGACGTATTTTCTTATGGTGTAAATTGATTTCGAAAAAATTACAAAATGTATAACCGGACAATGAACAACGATGAATCCGAATCGGTTATTTGTAGGATATATAATAGGATTATTAATGGAATAAGCACTCAGGAGGCAAGATAATACAATACGCTGTGTTCGTAATATTGAGACTTTATTGGTTAGTCAATTTCGATAGTTTTTTTTTTACAACGAATTGTTTTCTTAATTTGGAATTAACCTGTTGAGTAAACTGCCGCATTCTTAGGCGTAAGTAATATATAATGGCAAATGATAAAATCATTGAAGCGTGCTCCGTACAAGGGAAAGAAAAATCGTACGAACCCAGTGGACACAGTAATGTTGCAGCAATGTAACGGCAATGTTACCGTTTGTAACATGTAACATTACATGGACGTTACATGTAAGTTACATGTAAGTTACAATTTCCTACTCAGCAATGTAACATTGTTATATAACAGTTATGTAACGTTATGTAACAGTTACGTAACAGTTATGTAACAGTTACGTAACAGTTATGTAACAGTTATGTAACAGTTATGTAACAGTTATGTAACAGTTATGTAACAGTTATGTAACAGTTATGTAACAGTTATGTAACAGTTATGTAACAGTTACGTAACAGTTATGTAATTGTGTTACGTTACTGTAAATAGAATTAATTGTTGTTAAACATGTTATAAAAAATATATAGCTCTCGCAAAATAATTTAATATGCATAGTTTACCGGCCCGAAAGAGATTCATAGAAAAAAAAAATCTGCACGAATTGTCCGATCTAACTTTTCTCAGAGACTGGGAATCGAACCCTCGACCCTACCTACCATAACTGCAACCTATCTACCTAACACGCTACCGATTACGCTACCGACTACTTATGAATTCTCTCTACTTGTATAATATATGAATGCTGGAGTGCCGAACAAATAATAGTAGTATAATAATGGTAGTAAAATAATAATAATAATAATAATAATAATAATGCTAATAATAATAGTATATGCATTGGAATGGGCAATAAACCATGAAAGTTCGTTTTTTTATTTGCGAATTCCAATCCCCTGACCCCTCATAAGTTATGTAAACTTTATTCCAGAATACCTGAACCCTCATAACTTACGTTATCCTTCATAACTTAATTTCAGAGCTTCTAACCTCTCATAAATTATGTAAGCCCTCAAAAAATGTTTGAAAGAGCTGTGACCTCTCATAAGTTAAGTGACCTCTCATTAAGTGAACTCTCAAAACTTTGGACCAAAATACCTGACCCCTCATAACTTACGTCATCCCTCATAACTTAATTTCGCGACCCCTGACCCCTCGTAGTAAAAATGTTTACAGTGTGTAACTTCTATGGTATATTGCCGCAATAGAACATATGTTACATTACTGTAATGTAACAAGGTTATATAGCAGTTATGTAACCTACATGTAACAAATGTTACATAACATGTTACTTGCACGTTATATAACAGCAACGTTACATAGGAATAACATTGTAACATTACATGTAACTTCCATGTTTTATTGCCGCAATATAACATTTGCTACGTTACTGTAATGTAACAAATTTATATTGCCGCAATATAACATATGTTACATTACTGTAATGTAACAAAGTTATATTGCAGTTATGTAACCTACATGTAACAAATGTTACATAAAATTGTTACTTGCATGTTATATAACAGCAACGTTACAGAGGGATAACATTGTAACATTACATGTAACTTCCATGTTACATTGCGGCAACATAACGTGTTCACTGGGAAGACATCACTTCTTCTAGCGTACGATCGAAAACGTCTTGCTGAGATGAATGTTTAACAAAACAGCTTTCGACGTGACGAATGAGATTGAAAAATCTTGTATTAGCGTGAATCAGTCCACCTCTGGATTTCATGTCGACTAATTGCGACAGCGAATACGTGCAAGGTGAATCTAATGTCACAGCTCGTACACAAGTGGTGCATGATTTGTATATCTTTAATACTTGTTTGCACAAGTAACCTGTATGGAAACGATACAATGATGTAACAGCCGAACTGAGGTTATGTTTCTCACTCGAATCGCATAAACTGCCGGGAATGCTGCTCAACGAAAGAGTGGGGGATGAATCCCTCTACGAAGGCGAACCTTGCGGCATAAATCGGAATGACGAAAAACGTGACATATAAGCGTGCCTACCCCCACCATTGAAATTCGGCTTCGTTTCAAGACCTGTATGTTAGACCGTGCTGGAAACTCAACCAAATTTCGAGGGTGGGGGTACGTGGCTTATCGAAGCACGAGAATAGTTCGTAATTTCGTCACTACTCGTCTCTGCGATCTATGCGTGCTAACCTCAAAACGTAAGATAGAGATTGAAAAGCTAAAGCGCTCAGGGGGTACAAGTCGCTATAGTAAATGTTGAGGCAAAGTTTGCGCTGGTGGCGCTCGTAGTAGACGGTTAGCGAACTAATGCCTATGACATATATATATGCGTATGACATATATATATACAGATTTACCCCCTCTCCACAGCCCCCGAAGCAGGTTCATTATTATTATTATTATTATTATTATTATTATTTCATTTCAAATGTCCCAGGATACAAAAATATAATAAAAATGCCAGTATATTTGTGTTTTAATATATTTCAAATATTTTGTATAATTCTTCATCTCAATATATGACTGTTTACAACATTCATATTTACACATCGAAATATTCCACAAGCTTTTAGATAAAAAACATGCTTAAAAATTCTTTTTTCATTCGCGTATCACATAAAATTAATCAGTTATAACTTTGCAAAGTTTTAGCTGCACAATCGGTTTTTACGTTACATATTTGACAAGCTTTTATATGTAAAACAAACTTAAAAAATCTTTTTCTCTTCGCATATCACATAAAATTAATCAGTCAGAACTTTGCAAAGCTTCAGCTGCACAATTGGTGTTTACATCACATATTTGACAAGCTTTCATGTTATAAAGAAACTTAAAAATTGTTTTTCTATTCGCGTATAATATAAAATTATTCAGCTATAACTTTGCAAAGCTTTAACCGCACAACCACTGGTTACATTAAATATTTGACGAGCTTTTATATGTAAAACAAACTTATAAAATCTTTTTCTATTTGCGTATCACATAAAATTAATCATTTAGAATTTTGCAAAGTTTTAGCTGCATAATCGGTTTTTACATTACATATTTGACAAGCTTTCATGTTATAAAGAAACTTAAAAATTGTTTTTCTATTAACGTATAATATGAAATTATTCACCTATAACTTTGCAAAGCTTTAACCCCATAACCACTGTTTACATTAAATATTTGACGAGCTTTTATGTGTAAGACCTTATAAAATCTTTTTCTATTCTTGTGTCATAAAAAATTAATCAGCTATAACTTTGCAAAGTTTTAACCGCACAACCAGCGCTTACATCAAATATTTAACGAGCTTTTATATATAAAACAATATTAACATATTTCGCCAACATATATTTTTGTTCGAAGTGAACCGAACACCAATGTCGATTTGTCACATGTACCGGAGAACAATTCAGCAGCTTAGGATTCCCACTTGCAGCAAGCCACTTTGAAAACCGATCTGACTCAGTCATGGGATTTGGGAATTTAAAGAAGCGTGTAGTCTCCGACGAACGTCCCGCTACCAAACACTTTCTCGACGTAGCTGTTACAAACAAAAAGTAGAAAGGATTTTTTTAGATTCATAATACTTATAAAAATAGTGCAGTCCACCTTCAATATTATATATTTGCTTAAATTAACAAATATTCGGTTGAGAATTCAACTTGAGATCAAAATACGAGAAGAGGTTAGGTTAATAACAAAACGAGATATATTTACCTTGCTTCGGTGAAGATCAAAAATGATTATTAAAACGATCGCCCAATACGATGCACTCGACTTTTCTGCAAAATGCACAATATATTTGCAAAAAGATAATAAAAAACAGTCCAAAAAACACACCCATAGACACACCCGAGCGCACTATGAAGACACGCAACACGCAACAAACCGAGATGGCGGAAATTTCGTTGCCATGGATACCATGGGTGAGTGCCGTGAGTGCGTGCGAGCGAGATGGAATATCGACGCAATGGCTTATGGGTAGCGACACTAGCGCTCCTAGTAGACGGTTAAGGCGTAACCTTGCCTCACTCATCATCCCCATCTGTGCTTGGACCCCCTGGCAAGAGCGAGAGAACGATATTGTCTGCACCGTACTGTTTTCAACACGTATCGGCCAGCGCTAGCAATATAGGAGTATTACATATATGCATTTTCCGGACGTCGTCGGAATTTCTCGGGACGTCCAACATATGTTATCATAACGTCGTCGTGTTGTCCGGGTATGAACAATTTCGTCGCGGTTGTCATCTTTGTTGAATTGCGGATAAAAATTTTCAAGTACAATAACAAAGTTACTAATTGAGTAGAAGGTCAACGAAATTGTGAGAAAGATGTCGGGGTACGCGGGCCAGGAGAATTATTGGGCTCAACCTCCGCAGGGGCAATACAACTTTGAGCCATCCGGATTTGGTCAACCTAACCAACAATTCGAATTTCAATCTTACACAGAAGAACAGGCTGGTGAATACTCACCTTATACTCAGAAGAATTATCTGGATCCAACGCAAAATGCATACAGCGGTGAAATGATTTATACCAATGACGATTTTGGCAAAGGTAAGTGAAATATTCCATCGTAAACATTGTGCCTGCTAATTAATTATTTATGGACCACAGTGACAGCGGCGCAATGGAATTTTATTAATATTTCCAATAACAGCTTTTAAGATTCACATTTGAAGATGATGTTGAAGTTTGCATCCTTACATCGCAGCAAAAATAAGTTTTTCCAATTCTTATGTGATGAGATTTATGCTTTTCTTGATCATTTAGCATTCAAAGTTCTTAACGAAGACGGCAAAATATATTTTAACAATTTTTTATTTTGAAAATTTTTCATAAAGCGTTTGTTTTTCTAAAATAAACTATTTCCGTTGTATTCAAACTATGCGAATTTTAATATCATAGTTAAAGATCCATTTTCGAATTTAAAATCAGTACCTTTGAGAATACAAAAAAAAATTTCCACATGATTCTTGGTTTTGCATTAGATTTGAAAAAATGTTTACTGTGGAAAATACACCTAATAATTGAGCAAATCTCATTGATGATGGGAGTAAATTCTTGTTTATGGCTGAAAAAAATTAGTTTTTGATGTAAAAACAAAGATTTTTTGCATTTGCACTTGCTCTGCTCCATCCATTCAACACCGATTCAAACTTCATATTGATCCAGAATGTCGTTGCAGCTCCTGTAACATTTGGCGAAGAGGAGGATGAACCGCCGTTACTGGAAGAGCTTGGAATTGATCCCGATCGAATAATGCAAAAGACTCTTGCAGTCATGAATCCGTTTCATCGACGAGCTCAGACGGACGATGCGAACTACTTGACCCAGGATTCCGATTTAGCGGGTCCAGTGGCTTTCTGCTTAGCTCTAGCGGGTTTTCTCCTTCTCGCCGGCTCAAAAGCAAACTTTGGTTATGTTTACGGTCTTGCCGTTACATCGTGCATACTTATGTATCTTTTGCAATCACTGATGAGCAGTACCGGTAACATAACACTCTCATCAGTCGCCTCGGTACTCGGTTATTGTCTATTGCCAGTCGTCATTCTCGCTGGTTTGAGCGTATTCACGACGCTCCGTGGACCAATTGGAATGATGTTCGCTGGTCTCGCGGTCGCATGGGCGACTATTTCGGCATCGCGATTATTTTGCGCAATGTCCGGCGAAGAGAAACAACGACTTCTCATCGCTTATCCATGCGTACTTCTCTACGGTGTTTTTACCCTCATTGTAATATTCTAAATTCGTCAAAACAAAAGCATGACTGCAAATATATCGATATATGGATCAACGATTATTGTAGTTCCGTGATAAATTCGATAAATTCGATTCTCATTCGAAAATATATATATATATATACATATTTTTCTGTTCAATGTTACGACTATTCGGCATAGCAGAGAGGTTCACTGTTTGGCTGAGTTATTTATAAGTTTGTAAACGAAAAAATTACAATAAAAATACACAAAAAATCTAAATCTCTTGTTCTGAATCTATTGTTGGCCCATTGTTGAAAATATTATTTCCTTGGGTTCAAGTATCGGTAAATTGTAGGATTACAATGATGTTAACTGCTTTAATTTATTTGTTTAACTGTATTTCAGGGCTTCCATCCCAGCCCAGGTTCAACAGCCCATTCTCGTTTGCGCAGCTCACATTCATTGGGATTCGGAATAGTGTGACGTCAAGCTCATTCAAACGATGATGCTCGGTAATGAGCTACGCTCGATATTGGATCAAGTTGGACAATCACTCAGTCCGGGACACAAGCCTGATTCCTCCAATGTTCAGTTATTGTTGTGCGATGATTTCAATTCATTGCCAGACTCAGGTTAGTCATCATTTTCCGATAAAGGAATTTTTTCTTTTCAATAGCTAAACTTTTCAAAAATTCACTTTGTTTCAATATTCAGAACTATAAAGAATAACATTTTTCGTAAACTATTGAGAACTTTGATTGTCATTTTTTTATTTTAAAAAAAGCTGACATTACAAAGAAAGAAAATTAAATAAAACCTTGATATAAAATTTCGACAACCGAATTTTACCAAATTCACCGTTATTGATCGATAATCCCTTCGTTGTAGCTTCTTCTGCAAGAAAGTAATGATAGTAATTATAGTGATATATTGATAATCATCGTTATAATTTTTGTTGACATTTTTCATTTCCCATTCCAGGAGTAATTGAATTTTTGACATCAGGACGTGTTGCGTCCGATCATCGGGACTTCGAAGAATTGACGTACAAATCATGCTTACAAAAAATATCAGGCTGCGAAAAACCAAACGAATTCACTCACTCGTTCAAACTGGCTTCCGCGTAGAGTGAAGATATCATGCCCTACACCAACTATACGTGAGTTTCGTGCGAGTCTGACAATTTTTCTCAAACTCAGTATGTGCGGGAGTAACGGACAAAAAGAAATCTGTATCGCGTTTTTTAATTTCAGATTCGACTTCAAAGGAATAATAGATTACATTTTCTACTCGAAACAAAGTATGGTACCATTGGGTCTGCTGAGACCTCTCAGTGCAGACTGGTTTAAAGAACACAATGTAGCACTGTCCACATCCTCATATACCTTCTGGTGAGCAAATTTCGTCCGACGCCAATATTCACTTTTTATGGATTCTTTTTCATCAGCTCTAATTACATTTTTAATTTTTTATGGTTGATAAAATACTTTGGTACCGAAGACGGATTTTATCGGACGGATTTTATATTTGGACTCTATTTTGAAAACAACTTTTTTTCGCGTTGTTTCCCTCTGTTCGGGTGCACCAATCTCCTAGAGGAAATTTTGTTAATACATTTTTACGATTGGATTTATATAGGGAAAAGTTTAAGCTTTAATTTTTTAAACTTTCAATTTTTTAAACTCATTTTTCTGGGTCGGAGCTCAGATTATTCAATTATCATAACTCGAGAACTATTGGGTTATTGTGGGAAAATACTTTATTTTACCATATTCAACAAATTGGAATTTTTTTTCAAATTTTGTTCCCAATTTTTTTTTTTCCAGCATCAACAGAAGAAAAGAAATTTTTGTAACAAAAAATCTGAAAAAAATCCTCTCAACTCAACAAAAACAGACACAACTTTTTGCTATTTTGAAGTTTTTCATGAATCGTCTTTGTTTTCGAGTTATACGAGATTTTTCAAATTTCCTCTTTTTTCACAAGAAACAAAATAACTTTGGAAAAAAGATCGCTCAAAGTTAAAAAAAAAAAAAGGAAATTCAAGATTTAACTTTCCCCTTTATGAATCCAATCGTAAAAATGTATTAAAAAAATTTCCTCTGGATGATGAGTGCAAATAAAGAGAGGAGGAAAAAGGTGAAAACAGTTGTTTTTAAAATAGAGTCCAAATACAAAAACAAATTGTAAGAATAATTTGAAAAACCGGAAATGAAGCCAAATTCTTCCCCTTTGAAATGCCGTTTGTTAAATTAGTTTACGTTGACTTCCGGCAAAATGGCATAAAAAAACGTTCCAGACCTTTTTTGAAGTTTTGCGCGGAAACTTTTCTCCGGTAGTGTGTATGTTCCTTTAACACTAAAACTACCGAGAGGGGTCAAATTACCCCTTTGAATTATTATTTTTGTACATTTTTTTTAACTGTCAAAGCGAAATTACCATTTTATTCTACCACTTACATAAAAATATAGATTCGAATTGATCCTTAACATTGCCTCATCTTCGAACTATGTACTTCTTTTCTACTAGAATTACATAAAAAATGAAGGCATAAAAAATATCGTTACGTTTAGTGTTAAATGATGGCCGATAGAGCGGGAATTACCATGAAATCGCGAGAGTGGGAACCTTAGTTTAACCACAAAAAATGAAGATGTTAGTTGAATAGAAATGAAGTAGCTCATATATAACAACGCCTTGAATCGATGTAATTTATCTCGTAAAAACAAATTATCAAATTACTAATCACAAAAAAATAAAATGATCCAAAAGGGCATTTGCTGCTGTTTTGGAATCATTTACGTATTTCATCTATAAGTCTACCAAAACTGACAAAAATAACGAATTTATTTTGTATTTCAGACCACTTTCCTCTATTAGTCGAACTGGAAATGACACCGACAGTTGGAACTAGTAACGGTTTGATCTCACGCAGGTAGCAGACGCTGCGTCTTAGGCTCAAGTAAAAGAAAACAAAAGAAAAACAAAATGTAGGAACGATAAGTTTTTGATACCGATAACGAAAAAGAAAGAAAAGAAAATCCCTCATCACTCCTTACATTCTGACTCTAGCAATATCACCCGCCAACGTCTATTATTGATTCATAATAGCGAATGTTAGAATACTCCACATTGTTGCACATAAAACAGAACGAAGATTAAGAAGACAGAAACAAAAAGAGTGTACACGAAAAATGACACGTATAAATAATGATGCTAAGAATAATTCTAATTATTAGGTAGACGAGAGCTGTGTTGTAATGCGCTTAGCCCATGTATAGTGTATTGCATTTTTAAGAAGTACGTAAATCTTTTTTTGTTCCTTTCACACCCATGATATCTTAACATCTATGATCATCGTAATATGTAGATACCTATTTTCCTACAAAAGAAAAGAAAAGGAAGTGAAGAAAAAAAAAGAAAGAGATATTCCGATCAAGCCTCTGATATTGAGATTAACAATTGGAGCAATTTCACATATTTATTTTAAAAAATAGCGTCTACTAGAAAAGACTCCTCCCCTCCCTCTTTTCTATATCTCTCTCCCCCACTCCCTCTTTCTTTCTCTGTCTATTCCCGTACCCTCCCCTGTCCAAAAAATCTTCCTAAATGTCATTACAACATTCTCCAAGCCAACTTTTTGATAAGAATGCTGCCATCCATTGAGAAAACAAAAACAAAAATGTATTTTTAGAAGTTAAACAAAAACAAAAAAATATTGAATATGATGAATATGAACGAAAAAAAGACTAAAGTAATAATAATGATAAAGATAACGAGCATACACGCTATACTGGGCTTTGCGAAGTGATTGGAGTTGACTTAAACAATTTCAATGCAAGTACAAATCTGTTCTTATTGGCCACGTATATTGATTACAAAAAAATAATGGAAAAATGGAGAAAAAAGAAAAAAAAATGCGGAAATACGATGTAACGTTAAATAAGAATTAAATAGATGATATTGTAGCGAGCCATAATTTGTAAGTACGAATAATAATTAAGGAATGTTCGCGATTTTTCCGCATATTATAATAGTGTGTTTTCGTAAATAATGATTTTCATTTGACCATTCACATCATGCAACATTTCATTCGATTCTTTATAAATTTGTACCTATTTTTTTTCGCTCTATTCACATATTTATACGAAACCTGTTGGATTTGTTGATTCAGTTTATGCGTCAAATATTGTCATGAAATTTTACAAACTCATACACGTTTGCCGATATCAAAATGCTATCATTGCAGCATGTTCTTTTTTATTCACTATTAATTAATAATTTCAAAGAGGGAACATTGATTCTAATTTTTTTTCTTTTTCTTGGCAAAAAACAAAAAAATATATCGAAAAAGCGAATATCGCCACGAATTTGGGGACAATGTGGGTACGTCGGTTATGACGAAAAATCAGAAATTTGGGCCACTATAAGAATTACAATGATCTATGGCATTTAAGGGAGAGACGACGAAGGGCTCACAATGTTTTTTTCCTTTGTCGGAAAAATTGTATCGAAAATCCCACCCAAGTGATCGTTGGAAAGGTTCCTAGGATTATGTAAAAAAAATTGAATACGTGTACAAAATGGTGTGGACTTGCCGTTTTTATTAATTCGATCTGAATATTTATTTTTACGATCGAGATATACTATAACATTTCGAAAAATCTCACTTTTGGAATGTTGATCAATTTTTTTCGCCAAAAAAAAACCACGCATTTTCATCGACTTCTCAGCGCGTAACACGCTTCTAAAAAAAACGTCCCTCATTCAATTGCTTCCGGTTCTTCAAGTACGACTCTTACTCTGTGAAGAGGATTCGGTAATTATTGGGAAGTGCGACTCATCGGAAAGGCGCATCCCAAATTGTTTAAAAATTATATTCTATTACGAGATATATTCTATTATCGAGACGAATTATCTTCGTCTCGAATAATTGTTTGCCACAGTTGCATAATCGTACATGAATATTGATCCTAGATTAGTCGATACTTTGAATTCCTTTTTTTTTGTTTACTTTCAATCATTCTACGTCATACATTTGTCATCAGATTACCAGTGTAAGAAAAAAAAAGAGAACTGATGCATTTTGATTTTCTAAAAAAAACGTTCATACGATTTCCACGTCAAAGTTTTTAATTACCGCAGCGAGTCTGAACCAAAAATAATGCATAATTTAATATTTAAGAAATGAACACATGCGCCGGATATTACCTGCGCTTGTTATTCTTCAAAAACAATTGTAAAACTTCGTGTCGCGAATCGCTCAAAATTCAGCAAAAATCTGAATTTTCGAATCCTCATTGAGAATATATTAGAAAGAGAATAAAACAAACATTTGATAAAAAGAAAAATATTTTAATCGAAAATTTACGACTCTGCAAAGGAATTTAAATATAATACTAAATGGCTTGTCTACCAAATATCACGCATCTATATCAATGGCACGATATCTACTTTTTTTCGGTTTTGTTTTTCGAGTAGGCTTTAAAATTAAAACGTAATTACTGCCGTACGAATTGTGAAAAAAATGCATCCACGTCGCGTTTACATTTTGCGCGCAAACTATTGTAAAAGTAATATCTACAAAAAAGTAATTCTTGTTAAAATGAACTGTTGATCCGATCGTTCGAGAACAGAACAAAGAGAGAAAGAAAAACAAATACGAAGAAGAATGATCAATGTGTATAGATAGGTACATTTATCATAAGTGATGTGGTGCTAAAATGAGAAATGTCTGAGAGTACCACGATGAAACAAAAATTACGAGATTATGATCGATGAAATACATCAGCATAGCACATCTTGGCCTGTAATTATATACATAAGAGCGATATTCGATTCAAACGAGGGCGGAAAAAAGAAAAATGGTATGCAACGTGCGATTTTTTCTTTCAAGGTTCTTCCCAATCGTGAAACGAAAGAAAATATTTATACACACATATGGCTGGTTTAGTCTCACATCCGTGAAAACGGGTCTCGCCTTGGCTTCCGTGAGGATTTTTGAAAAATTAATATTTAGCACATACCTCAATTACACTTGAAGAAAAAAAGAAAAACACAGAACAATTAATGCCCGGATTTTAAGTTCTTAACATCTATCCTAAGATCGATCTTGAGATCAAACTTAAGATCAAACTTTGAACATTGAACTCAAGTTGGAACTCAAGTTCGAACTTAAGTTCCCATTTAAGGTGAATCTTAAGTTTGAACTACAGTGCCATTGTAAGTTCATATTTGAGTTTAAACTTTAGTGCGAACTTCAGATCGATATACAGTTCAACCTTAAATTTGGTTTGAACTTAAGATAGGGTTGCCATCTCTAAAATCTGCCAACCTGGACAAGAAGCATGAGAACCCCGGATTTTTGAGCTTACAACCCGGACATGTCAACCGAGTTTTTTTTAAAGTGACTCAATAAAATCCAAAATAGTTATTATTATTGTAAATGAACTTTTTGTTTATTTTCATACGATTTTAGACTAAATATTGTGTTTTAAAGAAACAAAATGGAATCTTCTTAAGGATGCTTTGCCCCTGGAATCCCAGACGAAAATTTTATCTAATTGAAATTTCCGTACTTCGTGATACAATAAAAATCTGAAAAATTTAGCAACATTTGACACGCAATAAACAACAATTATCAATAATAATATTGCCCAAAAGTTATTAATAAAGTGTTTAAACAAATAATTGTTCTACAATTTTTTGGTAAGTTCTTCTTTTTCTTAAACAAATCGAATGCGTTATTTTTTCTGAACGCATATGAATTTTTTCAGAATTTTCTCTCTATTTTGAAATTCCCTTCTTAAAATTTTTAGAATGCCTGTATTTATGTATTTTTTGGCCTAGTGTCTTTGAAACTTTTCAAAGTTGACGATAAATCTGTGTGCAAAAACATATACAATATTGGCAATTTTCTGTTTGTATTTCAGAATGTTTTTGTAAATATTTCAAAATAAAGAGAAAATTCTGAAAAAATGCATACGCGTGTAAAAAAATTAATGCGTGTGATTCGTTTTAGAAAAAAAAACTTACTGAAAAATTGTTGAATAATTATTTGTTTAAACAATTTATTAATAACTTTTGGGTAATATTAATTAATTATTAACAATTATTAATAATTGTTGTTTATGGCATGCCAAATGTTGCTGAATTTTTTCATATTTTTATTGTGTCATGAAGTACGTAAATTTCAATCAGATATAAATTTTGGTTGGGACGGTAGGGGCAAAGCATCCTTAAAGTCGTAAGGAACTATTAGCAGTCTTACATTTTTCATTTCTTTTAATAAAAAAAATATTATACTCTTTTAACACAACAAAATCTTACAGTTTGAAGAAACTATTGGCAATATTACTTTTTTTTATTTTTTTTTTTATTAAAAACAAAAATTATACTCTTTTAACTGTTAAAATCTTCATTAAGTTTCAAGTCCTACATTATTTATTTCTTAAAGCTTTATTTAACATCAGCCTATTGCTTGTTTTACTTTTCAGGTTTTCGGTATTTATCAGTCTTTCTGATAGCCTCTAGAATATCTTCCTTACTTGAAAGAAATCACTGACGAGACTGTTTCTGTATTCAATAAATTTCTTTCTTTTATCTACTGTTGCGTAATTAAAGAAAATATTTTTCCGACCTTGGCGTTATGAGCAGGAATGCAAAACAAATACACTGCGACCTCGAATCTTGGTACCTCGATCTTTGCGATTGCAGCGTAGTGGGAGAAGCGCCGAGCCAATCGCGTCAGGCCGCCGCACAGTGGTCCCAAATCGCCAAAAGCTGGCCAAAAGTCGAAAAAAAAATATTTTTTTCTAGGGACTTTCAATGGTTGGAATAGTTGTAGTGGTACCTCTAGTATGTATTATGACCGTTAAGAAAAGGTGAGCGTCCATACCTGGCCAGTGTTGGCAACCGTACGATAATTTCATACCAATGTACAATGTACGATAGCGATTCATTATCGTACGCGAATGTACGATAATATTCAAATATCAAGAATTTCTTTTTTTCGAACAAAATCAAAGTTTAAGAGGAGGCTAAACTTGCTCTTATACAAAATCAAAGTTTAAGAGGGGCCAAACTTGCTCTTATACAAATGGATGGAATTGAATAAAATTTTAACAACATCATCAGAACAATGGCAGGAATGGAGCCTCACTAAAATTTTTGCGAAAAACAAAAAAAAATTACAAATTCATTTACCACAAAGAAACTGTAATTGAAAAACTTAAATTATTAAACTATTACTGCATTTCGGGTAAAACCAAGAGTGAGGCTCCATGGAGAACGCCACGATACAAATATCGAGACGTTTTCGACATTATTTTATCAAAATGACACGCCTCAAGTTTGGATGGCGCCTAAAGAGATAAATATCGATAAATTATAGTTTTATTGAAAAATGAAATGGCGAAACGTAGTTCACAGACGTGCGAGTGAGGGCAGTACCATGGATTCTGACGAGTAACCTATAATATTTAGGGGGTTCGAATGAGTTCGTTGGCATCAGCTGTAACGCATTTTAGCCTCTCAATTGACAGTTAATTGTTAATTAATTTATCCCCCTCTTAATTGTCAAAATGTAATTAATTTTCATCCACGGTTGTCTGAGAAAGACTGGACGACGATGATACATCGATAATGTAGGGATTGAATAAAAATGGTATTTAACCTCCTCTTAAGCGGGCTTCACACGCTATTGCATGGCATAGCATAAGAAAGCAGTGCCGTCAGGAGCGCTGTGATCGTGTGCCATCCTAGTGCCACCATGTGTGAGAGAGGAATAGACGATAGCGCATGCGCAGTCATCAATTAAGGATGTTGAGTCCCTCTGAAATCTTTTAATGTTAATTGTTCAATAAATAGCTTCTTAATCGTCGTGAAATTTTTACACGACCTCCTGAATACTTCATGTACAAACATACTCAATTTTCAGAATTCTATCATTATTACTTCGATCTCCTTAAGGGTTAAAATGAAAAATGATGAGAAAATTCTGAAAATTTGGTACGTTTTTGTATGAAGTTTTTAAGAGGTCGTGTAAAAATTTCACCACGATTAGGAAGCTCGTCATTAAAATATCAACATTTTGTTAAGAACAATTTTTTAAACAAATAAAAATATTTATCTATAAACTTCGTTTTGTTCCCGTTGCTTTCAATATCACTCCTTCCCCTGCTATAAAAATTGAGGGGTAAAAAAAACTTATCGCAAAGTTATATCAATTTCCATAAGACTACATTTAATTAAATTTAATTTGTTAATGTTAATTGTTCGATAACGAACTTCCTAATCGTCGTGAAATTCTTACACGACCTCTTAAATAATTCATCCAAAAACATACTAAATTTTCAGAATTTTCTCATCATTTGCAATTTTGGACTCAACATCCTTAAGGAGTATTACTATATTATTTCTGTACGTACGACCGTGACCCAGTCAAAAATGATAAAATTCAAAAAATTACGTGTTGGGCGCAATATAAGTTCACGATAATATCCATTTTATTAATCAATTTTATTATTTTATTAATAAATAACGCTTTTTTGTTATTTGAAAATGTACGATAATTTTTCGTCAGGTACGATAATTTTACGCCCCTGGTACGATCAGTGCCGTCTTCCAGGTTGCCAACACTGTACCTGGCTCAGGAATCCATTTTATTCGTGAGCGTCGAGCCGACCGCATTGTTTGCTCGTCGCGCGGAGAAATAAGACGAAAGTTTCGACGCGTCTGGAAGAGTGAAAAGTTAACGGATTTGGATTTTACAAAATAGATTCTTCTCCAGAAAGTAAGTACAATTTGAGTGTGTTGCTCAAAATTATCGTTAACGATGTATGAAATTGTAAGTCATTAATGAAAGTAGTGGTATTTTTCTTAGTTATGTTCTGAAAAGTCGTGTTAGAAAAAGCAATAAGTCAAAACCCCTATCGACCTCCGCGCTCAAACTAAATGAAAATTGTTACTTAGACATTTCTTCAAAACATATCCAAAAATTAGCTGCTCGTAGCTGCTCCTTCGGTTTTGAGTGTAATTTTTATGCCCCCCCGGCAGTAAAAGTTTTGAATGGCATATACGTGTATTTTACACGGTCAACAATTTGAACATTTTTTCAACTTAGTCAATACTCATATAAAAATTTAAAACTTGCCATATATATTCCCCACAGTAGAAGATATAATTGTAGTAGTTTATGAAATTTTTTATCCTCGTTTTTTGAATATACACTCTCACTCAAAAGTGTGCTACCCTAGTCGAAATTTTGTCGCACTAAAAATTCAATAGTGGAGGCAAAAATGCTTTCTGCAGTTTTTTGTAATTTTCGCGTCTGAAATATTGTTCATAGGAAATTGATAAAGATAATTCTTCTATTAATGTTATTTTGCATTTCCTATAGATCCTCTGGATAAGGTTCTTTCATGAGAAAGGATATTTACATACTTATGAAATCGGTATTAAAAGAAAATATCAACATTGTCACTGACATTGTTGAAATGGAGGTGTCAAAACAATTGAAGCATCCATACATTTTGTCGAAAAATCTGAAAGATGCCATGGGTAGATTGGTATCGAATTTCAAAAAGAGGTGGCAAGAAGCGAGGAGGGACGAAACCAAATTATTCAATAAATTCAATGAGTGGCTCAACGTTCCTGTGTCTTTCACGATTGAAAAGGAACGTTTGAAGACTTCCACGGAAAACACAATGAAGCGTCCTTCTACGGAAAACACAATGGGGCATCCTTCTACGGAAAGCACAATGGGGCGTCCTTCCACAAGCTGGGGCGATTTAAGTGATCGGTCAAAACGTAGGAAGACGGAAAAGGTTCGAAAAGAACATACCGTCCACGAATTGGCCTACGCTACACAAATGGGTCTCCGGGCTTCTGGAAACTTACAAGCTTCAAAGGTAATTAGGGATGTCACAGAAGACAGTCCATCAAAAGCATTACAGTACCGTAAGTCTATGGAACGCGTTTCAGAAGATGTACTGTCAGGCAACGAAGCATTATCACTTGTGGTAGAAGGTAAAATGACCAAAAGTCAATACCAATTACTACGTTCTGTAAGCTTGAAAAAAAACTGTAAATTATACCCGCCTTATAAATGTGTATTGGATTCTAAAAAAAAGTGTTACCCTGCAAAGTCAGAAATTTCTGTAACTGAAAGTGGAGCCACAGTTGGACTTCAAGCATTGCTGAATCATACAGCTGAAAGAATATCAACGGTACAATCGGACGTTATTGGAAGTCTTCCTGAAAACAAAGTTGGTAATTTAGAATTGATATGCAAGTGGGGATGCGATGGAACTTCTGGTCAAAGTACTTACAAACAAAAATTTAACGATGGAGACGGCAATAAATCAGATGCCAACATTTTCTTTATTTCACTTGTTCCCTTGCAAATCTTTGATAAAGTCAATCCACACGTGATTATTTGGAAAAATCCTCGTCCTTCGTCAGCAAGATTTTATCGCCCAATTAAAATTGAATTCTTTCATGAAACTGCCGAAGCAACTAGGGCAGAAGTTGATTGTATCCAAGCGCAAGAGAGAAACCTCGTGCCCTTCGAAACTGTAATTGGCGGCAAAAAAATTAACATCAATTTCAAACTTGTGTTGACAATGATAGATTCGTTACTTCCTATCGGACAAATGTCTGAAGAAGCTCAGGAATCATGCAATAAGTACATTAAGAGATTCCGAGAAGATTTTTCACGAAAATGTAACCGCATCGAAAACATGGAAGACATTTTTGGCAGATGTTTAGTAACGTCAGATCCAGTAATATCCAGTTTGCGAAAACTTCCTTCGAAGAAACTAAGATCGTTATCCCCATACAAGGTTGAACTATTGATTCCACCTTCAGTTCCAGAATCAAGGCAGATTTTTTCTGATGATACGAGCGATACATGTGACGATGATGACAGTTCACAGGACAGTGATTAATTGTAAAAAAAGCTAAAATTATATCGATTAGAAATAAAAGAATGAAAGAAATATATTATGAATGTTCATTGTCATTGTAATAATGATTATAATGACTGTATTCCAATCCTCTTCTTCCCAAGTCTTCAAGTCTTCAAATGTCACCCGAATTGAATATGTTTTTGACGAAATTTCCCGCCATATTGGATCCGCCATTTTGTTTTGCTAAATTTTGACTTCATATTCGTAGTCAGCGACCCCGAAAACCCCGGAGTACAGACATTCACCCGAATAGAATACGTTTTTGACGAAATTTCGCGCCATATTGGATCCGCCATTTTGTTTTGCTAAATTTTGACTTCATATTCGTAGTCAGCGACCCCGAAAACCCCGGAGTGCAGACTTTCACCCGAATTGAATACATTTTCGACTTTTGGTCAGCTTTTTGGGATTTGGGACCACTGTGCGCCGTCAGCCACCAGCGGCGCAGAGACGATTCTGAGCAATGTGCGCAACCCCACTCCTTGCAAGAGCCGGTCCCGCACAATTCCGATTATCGAGGTCGCAGTGTACTGCGCAATTTTCAATAATTCCAAGTATAAAGAGCATTTGGTGTTCTCAAAAATTGTAACCAAAGTTGATTTGCATTTAAAAATTTCCCTTGCTGGTTCAGATTTTGACTGAAAGATTTTAAATTCACCCACTCATCTATCAATTTTGTGTCATCAATTTCTATGTTCTCGCGGTCTTTAAGGAGGTTCTATCGCTATAATCATAATGTTATATACAAAGTAACGGCAAATTCATTAGAAACGATTTTTCCAAGATAATTTTTTGAAATTTTGCGTGAATCTTCTTGAGCGTCGTATTATAATGAGTAAAAAATTTGAGAAGGTTTCATCGTCTGGTGATCGAGATATTCAGTGTTTGAAATCGCAACTTCAACATAAGGTCTTATGAGAAGTTACGAAAAAAGACGATATTTTACAACAAATAACTCGATTTCTAGACGTTCAAACTTTCTGAAATTTTACCCACAGTTGAGTATGACTGTTAAGAAGGTTCATACCAATTTTAAACAGTTAAACTTGGAATTTATCAAACGCATGAGAAACGATAGAATCTCCTTAAAAAACCACAGTGTCTTCAATAACAGTCCATTGAGTATTCTTATTAAAACCCGGACTACACATGAAACCCCGCCCGGACGCTCCCCGGACGCCCTGTAAACTAGGACAAATCCGGGGAAACCCGGACGGATGGCAACCCTAACTTGAGATCCATCTTGAGCTTAAACTTAAGTACGATCGAACTTAATTATTTTGACAACTAATGTCAAAAAACACGGTCGAGGGAGGCGATGAAAGAAGTTTGATCGAACTTAAGTGTAAGCTCAAGATGGATCTCAAGATCAAACTTCAAACCAAATTTAAGTTTGAATTTAAGATCGTTCTGAAGTTCGCACTAAAGTTTGTACTTAAGTATGAACTTATAATGATACTTAAGTTCAAACTTAAGATTCATCTTAAATTAGCACTTAGGTTTGATCTTAAGTTCCAACTTGAGTTCAATGGAGAGTATGATTTTATTTGATCTTAAGATGGATCTTAAGAACTTGAAATTCGGGCCTAAAACTTCCATTAATCGAATTTCGAATTTTATTTGATAATTTTTTTTGCACGCGCGAACGTTTTTTTCCATTCTTGGTCCTATTTGTCATGTGATCGCACAGGAAAGGGTTGGTGTACGAAAACAATTTATCGTAATTTCACACTCTACTTACTGCTGGGGTGGGGGGTAAAAGGGTTGAAAAAGAAGAAAATCATTCGAGATTCGCAACCGATATTCTCAGATCTGTTAAATTACAATATGAATCCTAATTCCGCAAAGGAACTGTTTTTCCTTTTTGTTTTACGTTCCTCTCTTCGGTTGTCCTATTGTAAGTTACATGAAAAAAAAACAAACGCATTTCGTATGAAACGAGTTGTAAAAGTTGCGCATTTAGTTCGTCGTAACTTGGATCATATCTTAATTACCTTGTAAATGTGTATACTTGTAAGATCGATGACGAAATCACGAAATCGTGAGTTTATTATTAGTTTAAGAAGGTTCATCTGGTACCGAGTGAGTCAAAAGAAAAATGTCAATGCTTAACTTCAAAATAAGAGGTGACTAGTGTAGTCATTGACGATGCTTAACCTCAAAATAATCAGCATTTTTGAGACTAATTAATTTATTATGAATCTCACAAGTACCTAATCGATTTTATGAAGCGCTAAAAATGTACCTTAGATACTTTTTCATTAATTCTTAAATTTTCGTCAAAATCTGTATTGTAATAATTGTGCATTTAATATTTATAGACGGTATCCCATAAAAGAGCCCATGTTATTTAGGATTTTCATTTTTATTTATTTCTCACGAACAACGTACCCTCAGGTCTTGAAATTTTAACAGATGACTTTTTAGATATTAATAACTATATTCTGATTTTTTTCTCAACATCTGTATTGTAAATCATGTACCAGATGAACCTTCTTAATATTTTTTTATATCGCCAATATTTATCAATGTTCTTCAAATCTAGATAAATTGACTATCCGCCCTTTTTCCCTTTCACCTTCACGGATATATGGATGCCTGAATTTTTCTCTCTGCAGCGTGTAAATATTCGCGAGAAGAAAAAGACGAAAATTTCAAGTGTAAAAGTACAAAGTAGGTAGCTATGCGAGACCTGGTCGGATATTGAAAACACAAAACAAAACGAACAAAAAACCATGTTGTAAAGGCATATTAAGGGACATAAGGGAGTGGGTCGCTAGTAGAATCTACGGAATAGAATATCTCCCGTTTCACTTTTTTTTTCTTCAAATTTTTACCTATGATGCCTCGGTTTGCAATATCCAACAAAGGGTTGGAAACAAAAATAGTACTTTACTTTCTTCCGTTTTTTTTTTCAATTTAAAAATGCAATAATTGTATATGGGCTGCGTTTATGAATCATGATACGAGTGTAATGATTTATCGAATAAGGAGGAAATAAAAAAAATGGAAAATATTGGAAATAACTTATTTTATTTATCTTTTATCATATCCTTCGTTTTGCGATACCTGGGCGTTGAATTCGGCAATAGACGACTTTTTTCAAACTTTTATTGCTAGAATTGTACCGATGCTCTTAGATCCACTTGAATATTACAGAATTTTTGTCAGGCACGGATTGAAGCTCCAATTTAACGGGACACTGGAGCTGATAGCTCAGTAATTCCTCCGTGTAACCAATGAGAAAATACAATTTTCTCGCTCCCAACATTTGCTTTATAATACCTGCTATTCTGATTATATTGTGCTGTCTCTTGATGATTATTTCACTGGCGAATACATTGTGCCACGTACCCGTCATGAAGCGACGAATAAATACATCTTCAACCGCAGTTTCAGACGGACGATTGCCATCAACAATATTGGCTGCAAATTTTCATTGAAATAAGGGATTCAATCACAGAAATTTCGTTTTCCTGCAAGATGGGACTCACATGTATTCCACGAGTTCCATGCCTTTCTGTGAGCAATGTAATGAGGCGGATTGGCCATTTCATAGGTGAGAGGACGATTTCGCTTCAGTGTTACTTTGTAACGAGCAGACTGACATTTTGCTGCAACGGCAGAAGCGTGCAGGGATCGTTGTGAACACACTTGTTGCGGCAAGGACAGTGTTGCCTGGAGAAACAAAAATAATTGTTTTCTACTGATAAATTTTTCAAATGGATCATTTATTTACAGAGACGTGGTATAAATATCAAAAATATTAATTATCCAGTGCAGCATTGTGAAATTTTTAATGAAAAAGTAATGCATTAATCATTACTTTTTTAATAGCTAATGGAAATAATTTCCATTAACCATTAAATGTTAATGGTCAAGGGGAATTATTTTCATTAACCATTAACATTTAATGGTTAATGGAAATTATTTTCATTAACCATTAACATTTAATGGTTAAGAAGGTTCATTTGGTACCGAGTGAGTCAAAAGGAAAATGGCAATGCTTAACCTCAAAATAAGCTGTGACTAGCGCAGTCATTGACAATGCTTAACCTCAAAATCATCAGCATTTTCGAGACTAATTAATTTATTATTAATCTCACAAGTACCTAATCGATTTTATGAAGCTCTAAAAATATTTCTTAAATACTTTTTCATAATTTCTTAAATTTCCGTCGAAATCTGTATTGTAATGATTGTGAATTTAATCCCATAAGAGCCCATGTTATTTAGGAATTACATTTCTATTTATTTCTCACGAACAACGTATCCTTGGGTCTTGAAATTTTAACAGATTACTTTTTGGATACTAATAACTATATTCTGATTTTTTGATCAACATATGTATTAAAAATCGTGTGCCAGATGAACCTCCTTAATGAAAATTATTTTCAGTAAACATTAAAATTTAACAGCTAATGGAAATAATTTCCATTAATCGTTAAAATTTAATGGCTAATGGAAATGATTTCCATTAACGATTGAATGTCAATGGTTAATGAAAATAATTTCCACTAACCAATAACATATTGATTAATGGAAATTATTTCCATTAATGTTAATGGTTAATGGAATGTATTTTCAATTATCAATAAGAGGTAAGGCGGAACCGGACGAAAAAATGAAGCCTGGTTTATTCAGCGGCCGTAACTTAACTTAGCCGTAACTTAAGAAAGTTGAAAGTATATATTGCCCTTGTAGCGTTTATGCACGGTTACGGTTACAGCTAATTGCTGCATAAACGCCACAAGGGCAATTTATACTTTCAACGTCTTAAGTTACGGCTAAGTTAAGTTACGGCCGCTGGATAAACCAGGCTTAACAATTATTCGTCCGGAAAAGATCGAATTCAGCTGATTTTTTTAAAATTGAAAATGAACCTTGTCTTATTGTTTTTCTCTAGTTGCCAAACGAAAAATGCATACAGTAGAACCTCAGATAACTCAACCCCGCATAACTCAAAACCTCGCATTTCTCAACTCGTTACCATGGCAACAACCTCGGATTTCTCAAATTCCCCCATCGTCGTTTCTCCCCACTTCAAACCTTGACTGTGCGTTACACAGGGTAACATAACTTCAACCTGTCAAATTTTCTCGCGAAAATATGAATTCTCGGGAAAATATGAATTTTACTGAGTAATGAATGTGCCTAAAACGTATTAATAATGTGAGGAAAACTTCGCTGGTAGGTACAAAACAGTACGCATGAGCTTTTAAGAATGTAAGTGGGAGAAAAAAGGGGAAATTTGAATTTTGCGAGGTTTCAGGTCCCGACAAATTGAGTTATCTGAGGTTCCACTGTATTTCTAAACCGTACACTTCAAATTTAACATTTTATATAGTTTGGGCTTAAATACTCGAGTGGAAGTTGAGGTTAGGGTTACAACCGGACGAATAAATATCAGCAGCGAACATAGAGGTACATGCAAGTACATGGAAGCGTAGGCCTTATGGGAGCGCTTGGCAGACTTTCTTGGGGTGATCGATAGTTCATCACCCCAGCAACTGGCAGCGCAGCTTGTAACGGTGTGCACGAACACATCGCCACATTACCAAGACGCTTGATACGGTGGCTAAGTATTCGTGCCCACCGTCACAAGTAGCGCTGCCAGTTGCTGGGGTGATGAACTACGAATCACCTCAAAAAAGTCTATCAAACGCTAACACGGGGCCTGCGCTTCCATGTACTTCTATGTTCGCTGATATTAAATATATATTATTCGTCCGGATAAACCAGGCGAATCGTACATCAAGTTATCCGGACGAATAAAATACACTAGACGCTCCCATAACTTAACCTCCCATAACTTTACCGCTCCCATAACTCGACGCGTTACCATGGCAACACGCTCCCATAATTTGACGACCCCTATCGCGCTTTCTCCCCACTCCAAACTCAGCTGCCGCGCTGCGGAAATTTTACACAGAGCAACATAACCTCAACTGTCACATTTTTTTTGTCAATTACGGACGATCAATTGAGTGTTACTAGTAGTCGTTTTCTCGAAGAAACAGGAATTTTTATTTTCGAGAAAGAACGAAATTACTGTAGAATATTCGTACGTATACATGGATATATATGCAACTTTGCATTACATTTTCTAGAAAAATGTATCTCGCGCGTTTCAACGATCGGATTAATATATTTTCCGTTCAATTCTTTTCATGAAGAGTTATCGACATTAAATTATAATCAATCATTTAAAATTTTGCAAAATATATCGCTGTTAGATTTTTAAATGTATGTCTATGACGCGTGAGCACAAATTTCAGGTTGAATTTCGCGCGCTTAATCTACGCATAATGGTTCGACAAAAAGGCAGTACGCATGCGTGAAAACACGAGAGTGGGAGAATGAGGGAAACGTCAAGTTATGGGAGCGTTTCCGGTCCCGACGCGTCAAGTTATGGGAGCGTCTAGTGTACAAATATTCGTCCGGATTAACAGTATTAATGGTGCAATTGCATAACCGGACGAATAAATATATATAATTCGTCCGGATAAACCAGGCGAATAGTACAACATGTTATCCGCACGAATAAAATACAAATATTCGTCCGGATCCCTAGCGAATAAAGTCACCACTGAATCACGGTGATTTATTTCGGTGACAAAGTGCCCATTTGATCACCACAAAATCACCGAATTCTTGGTGATTTTCAATTTTTATCCAAGGTGATTGTCACGGTGATTTCTAAAATCACAGTGATTTTGTAAATCACCGTGACAATCACCGTAAAAATCACCAAGAACTCGGTGATTTTGTGGTGACCAAATGGGCACTTTGTCACCGTAAAAAATTACCGTGATTCAGTGGTTATTCAGGGTGAAAACATCGTCACCCAATCCACTAGGGATTAACGATATTAATGGTGCAATTGCATATCCGGACGAATAATACATACATAAATATTCGTCCGGATAGACCAGACATCGTACAACAAGTTATCAGGACGAATAGAATACAAATATTCGTCCGGATTAACGCTATTAATGGTACAACTGCACATCTGGACGAATAATATGTAAATATTCATCCACATAGATTAGGCAAAACGTACAGCAAGTTATCAGGACGAATAGAATACAAATATTCGTCCGGATTAATGCTATTAATGGTACAATTGCACATCTGGACGAATAATATGTAAATATTCATCCAGATAGATTAGGCAAAACGTAGAGCAAGTTAGCCGGACGAATAAAATACAAATATTTGTCCGGATTAACGGTATTAATGGTACAATTGCATACCCGGACGAATAATATATAAAAACTCGTCCGGATAAACTGCATTAATGGTACAATAGCATATCCGGACGAATAATATATGAATATTCGTCCGGATAGACCAGGCACAGTGCAGAGTTTCTGTCGATTTTTTGGATTTGAAAAAAAAAAATAATTAACTTTGTATTATGTTTTTTTATCAAACTCAAGAAAACGACAAAAACTCTACAATGGGATTATCCAATGTAGAGTAGCCAAATTCTATTTCTTTTTTTAAAAATCAAACCTAAAAAAACCACTGAAACTCTGCAACGAGGATATCCATTCTAATAGCCAAATTCTATTTCTTTTTTTAAAATAAAACCTAAAAAAAACCACAGAAACTGTGCGACGGAGATGTCCATTCTAGTAGTCAAATTCTATATATATTTTTTTTTTAATAAAACCTAAAAAAACTACAGAAACTCTGCAATGGGGATATCCATTCTAATAGCAAATTCTATATATATATTTTTTTTATTCAAACCTAAAAAACCACATACTCTGCAACGGAGATATTCATCTAGAGAGATCCATTCTAATAGCAAATTCTATACATTTTTTTTTTTATTCAAACCTAAAAAACCGTATACTCTGCAACAGAGATATTCATTCTACACTGAGAAAAATGTATGGCGACGTCAACCATATTTCAATTATAAAATATGTTTCCCTGATGCAACGTCTATAATTTATGGTTAACCTAATATGAAAAAACATTGTAAAATAAACCATATTTTCGTAATCACACCGATCATCTCCGTATGGCAATTGCAACAATTTGTCTCCTTACCATGCATGAAGTGCTAGAAACTATTAAAAGCATTGCATTCTCATTACTTGCATGGTTATACTTTCTATTATGCATCAAATTCTGAATCGTTTTGCATATTAGCGACAGAAAGCAATGATTCTCATTTTATTTAAAGCATATAGTTTTACTCAGTAATAGTGTATAAGATAATCATTACTGTTGTATAGTTGACGGTAATATATGAAATATAAATTAGCGGTTAGTTAATAGTTGACGTTGAGCACTGATGTCCCAACTTCGTTTCACTGGGAAAGAATCATATTGTTGAAATTCCATACAGACACGCGTCAATGCCAGTTTCTATGCTGCACGGAAAAAACGAGTTGGTTGTGGCAACCATATGGTGTGTAACATATGCTTCAAGTAACTAGTTGGTTGGGGCAACCATTCTCGTGGTTCCCACAACCAACTTTTTATTGGTTGGGTATTTCGCAACCAAAAATATAGTTACGGTAACCAAGAAAATAGTTGCCCCAACCAACTAGTTGCTTGAAGTATATCTTACAAACTAGTTGGTTGCCACTGGCCACACCAACTCTTTTTTCTGTGTGAGTCGTTTTTTCCGTGTAAAAGAAAAAAGACTCTTTTGATGGGAATCCTTTTCGGATTCGACCATCTTGCGTTTTGCCGCAAAGTATTAAATATCCATACATAAGTAAGGATATCAAACATAGACGAACTTGGAGACTTTATAGACATCGAGGGGAAAGTTCGTTTGTGCGAGAGGAAGCCACCTACCGGACTTTTGGTGAACTGACAAATCTGCAAATGAGATCGTATAAGATTACGGGTGATTAGGTATTTCAGCAACCTGAGTGCAGAATGTAGCCGCTATTATAGTGTACCGATAACCATTGAATGATTTTGTCACACACATCTCCTATGCTCATTTTAATTTACCACAGCAATATGTTGTTTAGTTTTTATAAACATGTAACATGTTTCTGTAACGCGACGTCTATATTTTATAGTGGAATGCATTCAAAAATAACAGTAGACAAAGAACTACAATTGTCCTCGCCAATTCAGGCCATGCCTGCATTTAACATACATTTTGGCGGCTAAAATTGTTGAACTCAACCTTACCGCTGTGGTAAAGTTGAATGAGCAAGAATTAGAAGTGACTATAAGAATAGTAGCGTCACGAAACAAGATTAAGAAGGTTTCCACGAAACAAATAATAATAAATGCGACGATTGTTATATATTATTGACAATTAAATGAATGTGTTCAATGAATTATGTACTTATCTTTGCGGGTTTAACAATAATAATTGTAGCCTCGCGCATATTAGATATTTATACACACCTTCAAAATTGCATGTTTTATGTTATTTCGCGCTTATAGTAAACTCAACCATATTATGGCTAATCTAACCATGGAATATGTTCTCTGTTATTATAATGGTTTTACCATAGTCCTTTGTAGTAATTACCACGGGTTTTTCTCTCAGTGTAGTACCCAAATTCTATTTCTTTTTTTTTTTTAATCAAACCTAAAAAAACCACATAAACTCTGCAACGGGGATATTCATTCTAGTAGCCAAATTCTATTTTTTTTTTTAAGAAACCTAAAAAAGCCACAGTTACTCTGCAAAGGGGATATCCATTCTAGCAGCCAAATTCTATTTTTTTTTTTTTTTAAACCTAAAATAACCACAGAAACTCTGCAACGGGGATATCCATTCTAGTAGCCAAATTCAATTTCTCTTTTTTTTTAACAAACCCAAAAACCCACAGAAACTCTGCAACGGGGATATCCATTCTAGTAGTAGCCAAATTCAATTTCTTTCTTTTTTTAACAAACTTAAAAAACGACAGTAACTCTGCAACGGGGATACACATTCTAGTAGCAAAATTCTATTTCTTTTTTTTTTAAATCAAACCTACAAAAACCACAGAAACTCTGCAACGGAGATATCCATTCTAATAGCAAATTCAATTTCTTTTTTTTATTCAAACCTAAAAAAAACCACAGATACTCTGCAACGGGGATATCCATTCTAGGAGCCAAATCCAATTTCTTTTTTTTTTAACAAACCCAAAAATCCATTGAAACTCTGCAACGGGAATACCCATTCTAGTAGCCAAATTTTAGTTCCTTTTTTTTTAAATCGAACCTAAAAAAACCACAGAAACTCTGCAACGGGGATATCCATTCTAGTAGCCAAATTCTATTTCCTTTTTTTAAAATCAAACCTGAAAAACCCACAGAAACTCTGCAACGGGGATATGCATTCTAGTAGCCAAATTCTATTTTTTTTTTTAAGAAACCTAAAAAAACCACAGTTACTCTGCAAAGGGGATATCCATTCTAGCAGCCAAATTCTATATATATATTTTTTTAATCAAACCTAAAATAACCACAGAAACTCTGCAACGGGGATATCCATTCTAGTAGCCAAATTCTATTTCCTTTTTTTGTTAATCGAAACTAAAAAAACCACAGAAACTCTGCAACGGGGATATCCATTCTTGTAGCCAAATTCAATTTCTCTTTTTTTTTAACAAACCTAAAAACCCACAGAAACTCTGCAACGGGGATATCCATTCTAGTAGTAGCCAAATTCCATTTCTTTCTTTTTTTAACAAACTTAAAAAACGACAGTAACTCTGCAACGGGGATACACATTCTAGTAGCAAAATTCTATTTCTTTTTTTTTTAAATCAAACCTAAAAAAACCACAGATACTCTGCAACGGAGATATCCATTCTAGTACCCAAATTCTATTTCTTTTTTTAAAAATCAAACCTGCAAAATCTGTTTCCTTTTTTTTAAATCAAACCTAAAAAAACCTCAGAAACTCTGCAACGGAGATATCCATTCTAGGAGCCAAATCTAATTTCTTTTTTTTTTAAACAAACCCAAAAATCCATTGAAACTCTGCAACGGGAATACCCATTCTAGTAGCCAAATTTTAGTTCCTTTTTTTTTAAATCGAACCTAAAAAAACCACAGAAACTCTGCAACGGGGATATCCATTCTAGTAGCCAAATTCTATATAATTCATTCTTCCGGATGAATAATATACAAATATTTATCCGGAAGAACGGAATTAAAGGTACAATAGTATATCCGGACGAACAATATACAAATAATCGTCCGGATAGACTACACAATACGTACAGCAAGATATCCGGATGAATAATACACGAATATTCGGCCGGATAGACTACATAAATCGTGCGACAAGATTCTGGACGAATAATATACGAATATTCGTCCGGAAAGACCAAGTAAATCGTACAAAAAGCTATCCGGACGAATAATTTACAAGTATTAATCCGGATGAACGGCATTCATATCCGGACGAATAATATACAAATAATCGTCCGGATAGACTTAAGGAGATTCATCTGGTACCGTGTGAGTCAAAAGAAAAATGGCAATACTCAACCTCAAAATAAGCGGTGACTAACGTAGTCATTGACAATGCTTAACCTCAAAATAATCAGCATTTTCGAGACTAATTAATTTATTAGTAATCTCACAAGTACCTAATCGATTTTATGAAGCTCTAAAAATATTCCTCAGATACTTTTTCATAATGTCTTAAATTTCCGTCCAAATCTGTATTGTAATGATTGTGAATTTAATATTTCTAGATAGAATCCCATAAGAGCCCATGTTATCTAGGAATTACATTTCTATTTATTTCTCACGAACAAGGTATCCTCGGGTCTTGAAATTTTAACAGATGACTTTTTAGATACTAATAACTATATTCTGATTTTCTTATCAACATCTGTATTGAAAATCGTATACCAGATGAACCTCCTTAAAATTTTTTTTTCTCAATTTCTATTAATACCAAAACATTTTAATACGTATATTTTTGTATTTACATAGCTTTTGGACCAATTGCATTAAAAAAAAATTAGAAAAAAAACCCAATTTTATTATTTCAATTTGATCTGTCTCCTCCGGGATTCGAACCTGCGACCTGCCTATCTATCAGACCTAAGGACCTAACACGCTACCTATTATGCTACCGACTATTTATGAATTCTCTTTATTTATATGATATATCAGTGGTGAAATCCCACAGTTTACACGGTTTTGATATGTATTCCAACAAATTTTATCCCATAGTTTATCTGGATTGTCTATTCTAGTAGCTAAATTTAATTTCTTTTTTTTTATTGAACCGAAAAAAACGACCAACTGTGCAACTAGGATATCTATTCTAGTAGCTACATTCAATTTCATTTTTTTTTCTCAAACCCAAAAAAAAGATAGAAACTCTGCAACGGAGATATCTGTTCTCTACATTAGCTGAATTTCCTTTTTCCTTGCCACGCGACATATGCCACACTGTGGAATACGCTACCGGCTACTGCTAATATGCGAAGCATGGCAGCGTGCGCAATGATCATGCGCAATACAATTTTCGGACGAATAATATTCGTTTATTCGTCGGGTTCTGAACGACTAGACACTTCGAAGAGGTAATGGTTAATGAAAATTATATCCATTAACCATTAAGTGTTTAATTAAAATTAAATTAATAAAATAAAATTAAAATTAATTCCATTGACTATTGACACTTAATGTAATTAAAGTGGTCGTAATCGATTCCTCAGCTATTCTTAGTGGTTTTGGTCCCAATGCGCTTGAAGTAGGATAACGAAGAAACGTTTTCCGGCTCCTACATCGTTCTCTCTCTGTCTCTAAATTTTATCTTTGGGTTATTTGATCCTAAATCAATTAGTCAACCAATCTGCTGCTGATCAGATCTACGAATCTTTAAAGTTCCTCATTGATATTTCGTTTACTTAAGTACTGATATTATTGGTAAATATTTAATGGCTAGTTACAGTTAGTACCATGAGGTCATTTTGAGCCAGACTGAAACCACACCTGCTAAGAGTAACTGAAAAAACCTCAGTTAGTACGTGTGGGCCATTTTGACCCAGACTAAAACCAATCGATTACTACCATTTTAATTAAATTCAATGTCAATGGTTAATGGTAATAATTTCCGTTAACCATTGGCATTATGGTTAATTGTTATAATTTTCATTAACCAATAACATTGAATGGTTAACAGAAAGTATTTTCATTAACTATTAACATTAAATGGTTAATGGAGATATGTAATTTCCATTAAACTTTAACTCTTATATATTAATGGAAGTAATTTCCATTAACCATTAACATTTAATGATTAATCGAAATAACTCCCATTAACCATTAACATTCAATGGTTAATGGAAATTATTTCAATGAATCAATAAGAGTTAATGTAAATGCATTAAAAAAAGTAATGCGTTATTTGCAACCCTGGTCCAGTGTGAATAATTTCATAACATAACCTTGCAATGTTTTGATTTAAATGAACTTTACACACACCCGGGATGTAAAATTCTTGCAAAAATATTTGTTACTTCGAGTGCCATAACGTGATCATGATTATATTATTTGTTTATTGAGACCTCTATAAATGTTTTTTTTTTAATCGCTAAGTAAATCGCATTCGGGGTTATGGCCGATCAAAGTAGAGATTAAATAATGATATGACAATTTAAATGTCACTCACCGTACGTAGTAAAAGAGTCATAGCGTTATTTGCGTTATGCCGCCTGACAAATATTATATTCGATAAATTTTACCAATAAATACAAAAATTGTCGTTATTATTCGACAAGCAAATGACCACGGTTTTTCATACAAGTGAGGAAACTCGCCGGATACCAGGGTTGCCAAATGTTATCTGACACTTCCCGCCTCTAGAGTGCGCGGAGGTAGCCCAAAAACCGCGCCAAATTTATGATTATTCAAAATACGACTGCATCAATTCAACTTAAGTGTATGTGTAATAAAGAGACACTTATTTTATTTTTTTTCGCTCCAATGTCATTCAAGTTCAAAGTCAAACTCGTCAAAGTTAACAATTCCAAAAAATAATTCGAATATGACGATTCGAAAAAAAAAAAAATTTTTGGGTGCTATTGCTTACACGATCATTTAAGGATACCTGTCTTGATTGTTGATCAATAACAACTCTTATTATAACCTTGTAACCACTTGCTTTGAAACTTTTTTGTGTACTTTACCCACGTTCCCATGTTGCGCACTCACTACCTGTTCTTACTCTCACTATCATCAACTATACGTTCTATGTTTATCGACTATAACTCACCATCAAACTATTCAAAAAAAGACGGGCAACTAGCGACCGGTGTGAACCTGAACCCAAACAATGAGAAATATAAGAGAAAGGTAGTGCAGTGCGTGTCACTACCACTAGGCGTAGGCGAAGGCGATCGCAGCGCCCGTGCCCACAGCTAGAACCACAGACTCTTGTTTCTCGTTTGGCCACCCGTGCTCGAACGTTCTGAGCGTTGTCATCGCTAATGGAACCCGCCAAATTCAGTTTATGATGGGGAAAACACACTACAAACAAATAATTCCGAGGTTGCTAATGAAAATTTTAAATAGCCCAAAATGCGGAAAACCGCAAAACGTAAATATTGCCCGCACGCTGAGCTCACTAAATAGCCCAATTTGCGGGAAATAGCCCAATCTGGCAGCCCTGCCGGGTACTCCGATACTCGCAAGGTTCGAATCTGACATCGCTATCTATCCCTGTACTGCAAAAGTGGCTTACGTTTTGCAACGGATATTTAGTTTCTCTCGTTCCTCTACGTGGCGCTAGTTGTCACCCAGGAGGCCTGGGTGGGAGATCCGGGAGCCCGGGAGGGTGGCCCGGGAGCGACAGCACGGAGGAGAACGAGGGGAGCACTAACCCCCCACCCTGGCACTCACAGCGGCAGCGGGTGACTACTAGCGCCACGAGTGACGAAATTTGGCGTAAAATAAGCGTTGTCGATTCTAGCGGTCTGCCGTCATTGCCCTGCCTTAAGGCTAGGCTAAAGACCCTCTCTCTCGCTCTCACAGGCTTCCTACAGGCGCTCTCTCTCGCACTCGCGAGAGCGGAAAGGCGGGGGGAAGGTGTTTAGCCTGCCCTTAAGTGAAGCCGTTTGTGATGTGATCCCACGTCGTGATGCAATTCGCGAACGAGAGATAGTTTTTCCTTCATAAACTATAGTTAGCGCGAGACACGCCACGAGTTTTGCGGCAGAATTCAAGAAAGATACATATCGTCAAAAAGCAGGGAAGACTCAAATTTATTAACAATAAAATATTTTAGGATGGTATGCTGTAATATGCAGTCGGGCAAGACACGTCGAGACGCGAACGTCCAATTTCTCAAGATTTCTCTCAAAATTAACTGCGTCAAATTTTTGGGCATAACCTTGTTTTTTCTCATGGATATATAAATTCAAAAGGGCTTATTATTCTCGAATGCAAGGAAAAGGGAATTCCCCTTCGGGTCAGGTTCACTCTCGAGAAGCCAAAAAATTTATAGCGCTTTCTTTTCGTTGCACTGAGTGTGCACTAAGTGCGCACTTGTTTGGCGAGCGTGTTCTGTTGGGAATTCTGGGTGCATGAATCTTGCACTGAGTGCATAAAATATTGCCCTGAAATGGCGAGTCGGTGTCACTCCAGTGCACGACATTTGTCGGTATCCGATAGCCAATCGCAAGCTGGGCATTTCCTAGAATCTCTCGTACGATTGGCTGTCGGGTTCGGGTACCGACAGATGTGGCAACGAATTCAGACGTACATAGAAGCACAGTTCCTATACCTTCGGACGAACTGGGGTACACTATGCTAATGGGGTACAAAGTATACCCCAATAGCATAGTGTACCCCAGTTCGTCCGAAGGTATAGGAACTGTGCTTCTATGTACGTCTGAATTCGTTGGATGTGGCTACAGGTGATAACGAGTTTGGGCCATATATGTAATCTTATATATATTTTAGAAAGTTTTTTGTTTGTTTGTTTGTTTGTTTGTATGTTTGTTTGTTTGTTTGAATGTCCCGAACTCAAACCCCCATTATACCCCATGAGTATATGGGGTATATGGGGTATATGGAGTAGGGGAGAGCGGGGCAAAACGGGCCACCTCACGGGGGCGAGTCATGTGGGGCAAAACGGGCCACCTCACGGCGGCGAGTCATGTGGGGCAGAACGGGCCACCGAGACTGTCATCGGAAATTGCTTATGGGATTCTGTTGATAACAGGCTTTTTCTTTTTTTTTTAATCGAAAAAACCTGTTATCAACAGAAGGAAGCTCCTGCCAACTTTGGCTCAACGCTCAACATTTTTTATACAAAAAACAGGATTTTCGTGATTTTTTTCAGATTTTTTCGGCGCGATTTGAATTCATTATAATTTTATAAACAACCTAAATTTTAACCCCAATTTAAAAATCTGAAAAAAATAATGAAAATCCCGTTTTTTGTATAAAAAATATTGACCGTTCAGCCAAAGTGGGTAGGGGCTTCCTTCTGTTGATAACAGGTTTTTTCGATTTAAAAAAATAGAAAAACCCTGTTATCAACAGAAGGAAGCCCCTGCCCACTTTGGCTCAATGCTCGACATTTTTTATACAAAAAACGGGATTTTCGTGATTTTTTTCAGACTTTCAAATTTGGGCTTAAATTTAGGTTGTTTATAAAATTATAAGTATGTCAAATCGCACCAAAAAAATCTGAAAAAAATCCTGAGTGCTTTTCATAAGTACTACAAAGGCATAAAAAATTGCGGACGAAATCGGAGAGGTGAAGGGTCAGACCCAGGTCGAAATGGCGTGGAATGCCTCGTATGTATCCTGAGTTTCTGTTGTAAATAATTAATAACTCGGGAACGCTTCGAGATATCGAGCTAAAATTTGGCACACTTCTCGAGCACGAATTCCTCTTCATTGTGAAATTCTAACGGGTGTTCAGATTTTAATGACTTTTTTCGTTTTTGCAAGAATGGCGTAAACGCTCTAACTTCAGCAATTTTTAAGATATTGCACTCAAACTTTGTACAGAATTAGTATAGCTATTAAGGTTATTTGGTATTGAATTTGGCGAAAATCCATGGAGGAATCAAAATTGTATGATATTTTGAATTATTTTGAAAAATGGCGTAAACGCTCTAACTTGTTCAATTTTTAAAATATTGTATTGAAACTTTGCACAGAGCTAATATAGCTATCGAGGTTGTTCGCTATTAAATTTGGTGAACATCCAATAAGAGATTGAAATTTTATGAAATTTTGAATTTATTGAAAAAAAGCGCAAGCGCTCTAACTTGGACGATTTTCAATATATTGCACTCAAACTTCGTACAGAATTAGTATAGCTATCAAGGTTATTTGAAATTGAATTTGACAAAAATCGATAGAATGATTAAATTTGTATCAAATTTCTAATTTTTCTAAAAATAGCGTACTCATGTTTTTAGATAGTTAACAAAGCTTCCTTTATGAGGAAGCCAAATTTAATCACCATACCTTATGATAAAGGAAGCTATGTGCACTCTGGATAAAGATGAGGAAGCAATGTGCAAATTTTTTTTTTCATTCTGGCCAGTCGAGTCAAGGTGGCCCGTTTTACCCCGGGGGCCCGTTTTGCCCCGCTCTCTCCTATATCACTACTAACTAATATCTACTCAAACCGAGTTGGATTGATTTAGAACCTCCATATGGGTTTGAGTTTGGTTTGAGTTGGCAGCTTTATAAGTTTTAAGTTTGAGTTGAAAATATGAGGATTCAATTTTGTCAATCTGGTAGAAAAGCTACGTGAGGGCGCGGAGCGCCCGAGCCACAATAACCTGCTAGTACTCCTATATTGCTAGCGGCCCACGGTGGGGAATTTTCACGAAAACGTGGCCATAAGTCGAAAGACAAATTTTCCCATCCAGGTATAATGACTCGAAGGATTGGTTAAGAACTAAACTCTGCACAAGATGCTCGCTGTCCCATATTTTTATTCCTCATAGTCCTTGAGATATTTCAGTTCAAAGTTGACCCTCGTAGGAGACGGTTGCGTGCGTCAAAATCGCTCTCTCATTGAATATAACTTTGAAAGTATATAACTCAAAAGTGTGAAGTGATAGTTCATTTTTAAAAAATGGATACTGTTCCTCAAGGTATGTAGAAATTTTTGCTTATTTTACAATTGAAAAAAAAATATTTGTTGTCCATGTTTATTTAATGTAACGATAGTTTCAAAAAGAGCCTTCGTTCGGAAATAAATTTTGACTTTCCGCATGCTTTTAGTACAGAATTCCAAGCAATTCCAATTTCGTTTTTTTTTAAATTGTAGCTTGGAATCTAAGCTTTTAAATGGAGTATCTCATAGAGTGCGCAAGCATGCGACGGGTGCTCTAGAGCATTTTTTGTGAGCGTGTGCGTGTTCCGAGAAGAAGCGACGCGACGCGACGCGAGGCGACGCGACGCGCTGGCTCTCTGCGTGCCATGTACATGCTTGGGTCAAGAGAGCCGGGCGCGGCGCGCGGGGCAGGTGGCTTGTTTACCCGGAGTAGCCTTACAATGAATGTGCGGACTCGATCGCTTTATTACTCGTAACAATAGATTCGAACCGGTAATATATTTTTCATAAAAATTCTGATACCTGGTTGAGCGTGCGTACCAGTGTTCGGCAGTATCGATCGGTATCGATTATTTCGTCAACGTTATTGATTATATTAATAATTTTTTGGAAAATTAATAACTTGTTAAAAAACAATTGATTTTTTATGAAAATTTGTAAGTGGCGAAATAATATTAGTTTTTTGTCTAAAAAAAATAGTAAGAATGATAAGAATAGCAAGAACAATAGAAAGAAAATATTTCTAATTTTTCCAAACAATTAGTAATTAGTGAAAAAATATTACCAAGTTACTTTCTAAATATAGTAATTGGCGAAGAAAGTATTGCGTATATTTACGTACTTCTGTGTACGGATTAAGTCACGGTTATAATCTTGAACAACTCTATTAAAAAAGTTGTTTTATTAACGCCAGTTCCCTATGACATTTATAATTTACGAAATATTATTGTTTCTTTGTAGGTTCTGGAACTCCCCACATCAAATTCAAACGGAGGGAGATCTTTTCAATTATGGAGAAGCACTTGGCCGCGAATTTCGAGGAACAGGTAGACCATCTGGTACAAGCCCAGTGGACACAGTAATGTTGCAGCAATGTAACGGCAATGTTACCGTTTGTAACATGTAACATTACATGGACGTTACATGTAAATTACATGTAAGTTACAATTTCCTACTCAGCAATGTAACATTGTTACATAACAGTTATGTAACGTTATGTAACAGTTACGTAACAGTTATGTAACAGTTATGTAACAGTTATGTAACAGTTATGTAACAGTTATGTAACAGTTACGTAACAGTTATGTAATTGTGTTACGTTACTGTAAATAGAATTAATTGTTGTTAAACATGTTATAAAAAATATATAGCTCTCGCAAAATAATTTAATATGCATAGTTTACCGGCCCGAAAGAGATTCATAGAAAAAAAAAATCTGCACGAATTGTCCGATCTAACTTTTCTCAGAGACTGGGAATCGAACCCTCGACCCTACCTACCATAACTGCAACCTATCTACCTAACACGCTACCGATTACGCTACCGACTACTTATGAATTCTCTCTACTTGTATAATATATGAATGCTGGAGTGCCGAACAAATAATAGTAGTATAATAATGGTAGTAAAATAATAATAATAATAATAATAATAATAATAATGCTAATAATAATAGTATATGCATTTGAATGGGCAATAAACCATGAAAGTTCGTTTTTTTATTTGCGAATTCCAATCCCCTGACCCCTCATAAGTTATGTAAACTTTATTCCAGAATACCTGAACCCTCATAACTTACGTTACCCTTCATAACTTAATTTCAGAGCTTCTAACGTCTCATAAATTATGTAAGCCCTCAAAAAATGTTTGAAAGAGCTGTGACCTCTCATAAGTTAAGTGACCTCTCATAACTTAATTTGGGGGCCTCTGACCCCTAGTGTCATGTGAACTCTCAAAACTTTATTCCAAAATACCTGACCCCTCATAACTTACGTCATCCCTCATAACTTAATTTCGCGACCCCTGACCCCTCGTAGTAAAAATGTTTACAGTGTGTAACTTCTATGGTATATTGCCGCAATAGAACATATGTTACATTACTGTAATGTAACAAGGTTATATAGCAGTTATGTAACCTACATGTAACAAATGTTACATAACATGTTACTTGCACGTTATATAACAGCAACGTTACATAGGAATAACATTGTAACATTACATGTAACTTCCATGTTATATTGCCGCAATATAACATTTGCTACGTTACTGTAATGTAACAAATTTATATTGCCGCAATATAACATAGGTTACATTACTGTAATGTAACAAAGTTATATTGCAGTTATGTAACCTACATGTAACAAATGTTACATAGCATTGTTACTTGCATGTTATATAATAGCAACGTTACAGAGGGATAACATTGTAACATTACATGTAACTTCCATGTTACATTGCGGCAACATAACGTGTTCACTGGGAGAGTTATCCAAGAAAAGTAATTGTGCCATTGCAATTCACCAGGAAACGAAGAAAAATTTGGCAAAGTTATTTTTCACAATGCGCGAAAAATGGCAAAAATCAGGTAGAAAAAAGACAAATTTTCTTGATAAGAATCAGGATTGGTTAGAGATGGATGTAGCCTTTTCTGCTGATTCAAAACTGGCTCAAGCCAGCAAACATGGTCGTCCTTTTTTGGACTTTGCTGCATCAAGTGAGCGATCAAAACGACAAAAAACGAAAGAACTTCGTGACAGTCATAGCTCAGAGGAGTTGTGCTATGCCGCGCAAATGAGCCTACGCACTTCCGGAGACTTAGAGTCATCGAAAATGATCAGAGACGTTACAACACCCACATCCACAGCTCCACATGCATCATCAAGAACAGAACATACTTCGCTATCAATAGATGAAGCTCCTTCGGTTATCGTCGAAGCCAAACTCACCAGACATCAGTATAATGTTATAAGAAACTCGATGAAAAATCATAACTGTCATTTATACCCAAGTTACGAAGCAATCAGAGAAGCCAAAGCATTATGTTACCCACCACGATCAAGTATATCTATTACCGAAAATTGTGCTGATATTAAGTTGCAAGACTTGCTGGATCATACATGCAAGCGTATTCTTCTTAGTCAGAGAAAAGCTGGTTAATGATCGAAAGGCGGTGGTTCAAAAATCTTTCAAGTCAGAGATGGGGTTGATAGTGGATCGTCCAAAACCTGGGTATGGAAGCACCAATGATGGAAATACTGCACGGCGTTTTTTTGAAAACTACGAATTAACATCTATGATAACTGGCGTAAAAGAAGATCTTATAAAACGTTTTTACGTAATTCTACAAGTTATCTGCAGTGGGTACGATATCAACGTGAATAACTTCGAAGAATACGCGTTGGAAACTGCGAAGCTGTTCGTGAGCGAATATCCATGGTATTATATGCCAACAACTGTCCACAAAATATTGATCCATGGTCCTTTGATAATCGGTTCGGCTATTTTACCTATTGGAGAATTATCAGAGGAGGCTCAAGAAGCTAGAAATAAGGATGTGAAGAAATTTCGAGACGGATTTTCGCGTAAATCATCGCGTGAGAATACCATGCAGGACATTTTGAATTGGCTGCTACTATCATCCGACCCCTTTATAACAAGCATGAGGAAACTACCTCAAAAGAAATCGAACCAGCTGTTGCCAGAGGCAATATCATTACTTGTGAGCCCCAGTATTGCGGACGCAAATCATTAAAAGGAATCAAAATCACGTAATTTATGTCATTTGTAATAATAAAGATTTTGTTTACCACATTTCATCGGCCATTTTGTTTTTATAAATTCTGTGATCAGATTCGTAATTAGCGATCCCGAAAACGTTGAAAAAGTACATTTGCAACCGATTTTTATATGAGTTTTATGTTTTTATCAGCCATATTGGTCGCCATTTTGTTTGTATAAATTCTGATATCAGATTCGTAATCAGCGATCCCAAAAACGTTAGAAAAGTACATTTACAATCGATTTTTTTTACGAATTTTATGTTTTTATCAGCCATATTAAAGCCGCCATTTCGTTTTTATAAATTCTGATATCAGATTCGTAGCCAGCGATCCCGAAAACATTGGAAAAATACATTTTCAATAGAATTTTTTACGAGTTTTATGTTTTCGTCAGCCATATTAAAGCCGCCATTTTGTTTTTATAAATTCTGAGATCAGATTCGTAATTGGCGATCCCGAAAACGTTGGAAATGTATATTTACAATCGATTTTTTTACGAATTTTATGTTTTTATCGGCCATATTGAAGCGGCCATTTTGTTTTTATAAATTCTAATATCAAATTCGTAATCAGCGACCTCAAAAACATTAGTATACCAAATTTGATAAAATTCCGGTAGAACCCTGACTTATGGCAACGTTTTTGTGAAAATTCCCCACTGTGCGGCCTATGCTTCCCTATAAGTGGTAGGTGAAACAAAAAAGAGAGACAGATCACTTGAACTGGGTCATACTGCGCACGCGCGACCTACTACGTTGGTATAATATGAGTGCATTCCATTATTCGCTTGAAGTGCTTGAAACGTGATATGCAGCGTTCCATTAACCCAACAGCTTGCTTCAAGCACGGATTTCGTGACGAAGTGGGAGTAACGTTGGGTTATGGAGGGAGGTAATTTTGGAGAGTGGGGACGCTTCAAATGCCTCACCTCTCGAGGTGAGGCATTTGAAGCGTCTCCACTTTTTCTACTCCCACCATCGCTCAATTCCTGATAACGGGCGGGAGATTTCAAACTACAAAAACATGGAATGAGCATGACGAATGCCATAATGATAACCATAATTCAACAATAATTGTACAAATGAAATACGCGTAATTATATTCTTTGATATGGTAATTATATCGCGTTTTGAGTACACGAAATATATGTATTAAGGTGGTCCTTATTTAGCACTCGGACGGTTTTTTTTAGCAGACCCTCCCCAAATCGACTCCAAATAATTCAAAAACAACACCCTAATTTTTTCAGATATTTATCTAGACTCTAACCCTATCTATTATATAATATAAATAATTATATTAATAATAATAACCATTATTATATAATAATTATATTAAAAATTACAAATTATTTCCATATGCTACGGGCTTCGAGAACCGGGCGCATAACAAAAGGGCGAGGAAATTGCTATGAGTAATGGAATACCCATACTTTCACTACGCTGTCACACGTTTTTCCAGGTTATGTATTACCGGGTAATTATAAGCGACCACACGGCAGACGCCACTGCGCGCGCTAACAAATGCGTGCTACGAAGGCGTTCCATTATTGCTCTAGCCAGTGCTGCCACAGCGTTGCTTCGAATATTGGAACAGTCTGTAAACCTTGCTGAATCGAAACGCGCTTCAAGCACTTCAAGCCGATAATGGAATGTACTCTATATAAATGTTACTGGTTGGGGCACTTCCGCTTTCATTCGCGCTTGCGCATTGCAAGAGCCGGAGAGAGAGAGAGAACGATATTGTCTGCACCGTAAAGTCTTCACACTCTTCACACCACGGTCGTACATACAGGTCTGGAAACTCCAGTGGTGGGGGTATGAACGTTTTACGGGGTCGCTTTTAGTTCCCGCCAGTGCCGCTAGAACCACTGCGGGTTAGTAATGCGCTTAGGGGAGAGACGGAGGGTATCTGTCTGTCTCTGTCTCACACATGGTTTCGTTGCGGTTGAGTTGGTTATGCCACGGTCGTACATACAGGTCTGATATCTCTATTGTTCTTTCGGTGGTGGGGGTGACATAGAATTCGAAGGAGTTTTTAGTTTACATTATTGCCACGTCGCTACTATCGAGTGCCAAAGTGAAATATATAGTAATACTCCTTAATTAATGACTGCGCATGCGCTATCATCTATCTCTGCCTAGGGTTGCCATCCGTCCGGGTTTCCCCGGATTTGTCCTAGTTTACAGGGCGTCCGGGGAGCGTCCGGGCGGGGTTTCATGTGTAGTCCGGGTTTTAATAAGAATACTCAATGGACTGTTATTGAAGACACTGTGGTTTTTTAAGGAGATTCTATCGTTTCTCATGCGTTTGATAAATTCCAAGTTTAACTGTTTAAAATTGGTATGAACCTTCTTAACAGTCATACTCAACTGTGGGTAAAATTTCAGAAAGTTTGAACGTCTAGAAATCGAGTTATTTGTTGTAAAATATCGTCTTTTTTCGTAACTTCTCATAAGACCTTATGTTGAAGTTGCGATTTCAAACACTGAATATCTCGATCACCAGACGATGAAACCTTCTCAAATTTTTTACTCATTATAATACGACGCTCAAGAAGATTCACGCAAAATTTCAAAAAATTATCTTGGAAAAATCGTTTCTAATGAATTTGCCGTTACTTTGTATATAACATTATGATTATAGCGATAGAACCTCCTTAAAGACCGCGAGAACATAGAAATTGATGACACAAAATTGATAGATGAGTGGGTGAATTTAAAATCTTTCAGTCAAAATCTGAACCAGCAAGGGAAATTTTTAAATGCAAATCAACTTTGGTTACAATTTTTGAGAACACCAAATGCTCTTTATACTTGGAATTATTGAAAATTGCGCAGTACACTGCGACCTCGATAATCGGAATTGTGCGGGACCGGCTCTTGCAAGGAGTGGGGTTGCGCACATTGCTCAGAATCGTCTCTGCGCCGCTGGTGGCTGACGGCGCACAGTGGTCCCAAATCCCAAAAAGCTGACCAAAAGTCGAAAATGTATTCAATTCGGGTGAAAGTCTGCACTCCGGGGTTTTCGGGGTCGCTGACTACGAATATGAAGTCAAAATTTAGCAAAACAAAATGGCGGATCCAATATGGCGCGAAATTTCGTCAAAAACGTATTCTATTCGGGTGAATGTCTGTACTCCGGGGTTTTCGGGGTCGCTGACTACGAATATGAAGTCAAAATTTAGCAAAACAAAATGGCGGATCCAATATGGCGGGAAATTTCGTCAAAAACATATTCAATTCGGGTGACATTTGAAGACTTGAAGACTTGGGAAGAAGAGGATTGGAATACAGTCATTATAATCATTATTACAATGACAATGAACATTCATAATATATTTCTTTCATTCTTTTATTTCTAATCGATATAATTTTAGCTTTTTTTACAATTAATCACTGTCCTGTGAACTGTCATCATCGTCACATGTATCGCTCGTATCATCAGAAAAAATCTGCCTTGATTCTGGAACTGAAGGTGGAATCAATAGTTCAACCTTGTATGGGGATAACGATCTTAGTTTCTTCGAAGGAAGTTTTCGCAAACTGGATATTACTGGATCTGACGTTACTAAACATCTGCCAAAAATGTCTTCCATGTTTTCGATGCGGTTACATTTTCGTGAAAAATCTTCTCGGAATCTCTTAATGTACTTATTGCATGATTCCTGAGCTTCTTCAGACATTTGTCCGATAGGAAGTAACGAATCTATCATTGTCAACACAAGTTTGAAATTGATGTTAATTTTTTTGCCGCCAATTACAGTTTCGAAGGGCACGAGGTTTCTCTCTTGCGCTTGGATACAATCAACTTCTGCCCTAGTTGCTTCGGCAGTTTCATGAAAGAATTCAATTTTAATTGGGCGATAAAATCTTGCTGACGAAGGACGAGGATTTTTCCAAATAATCACGTGTGGATTGACTTTATCAAAGATTTGCAAGGGAACAAGTGAAATAAAGAAAATGTTGGCATCTGATTTATTGCCGTCTCCATCGTTAAATTTTTGTTTGTAAGTACTTTGACCAGAAGTTCCATCGCATCCCCACTTGCATATCAATTCTAAATTACCAACTTTGTTTTCAGGAAGACTTCCAATAACGTCCGATTGTACCGTTGATATTCTTTCAGCTGTATGATTCAGCAATGCTTGAAGTCCAACTGTGGCTCCACTTTCAGTTACAGAAATTTCTGACTTTGCAGGGTAACACTTTTTTTTAGAATCCAATACACATTTATAAGGCGGGTATAATTTACAGTTTTTTTTCAAGCTTACAGAACGTAGTAATTGGTATTGACTTTTGGTCATTTTACCTTCTACCACAAGTGATAATGCTTCGTTGCCTGACAGTACATCTTCTGAAACGCGTTCCATAGACTTACGGTACTGTAATGCTTTTGATGGACTGTCTTCTGTGACATCCCTAATTACCTTTGAAGCTTGTAAGTTTCCAGAAGCCCGGAGACCCATTTGTGTAGCGTAGGCCAATTCGTGGACGGTATGTTCTTTTCGAACCTTTTCCGTCTTCCTACGTTTTGACCGATCACTTAAATCGCCCCAGCTTGTGGAAGGACGCCCCATTGTGCTTTCCGTAGAAGGATGCCCCATTGTGTTTTCCGTAGAAGGACGCTTCATTGTGTTTTCCGTGGAAGTCTTCAAACGTTCCTTTTCAATCGTGAAAGACACAGGAACGTTGAGCCACTCATTGAATTTATTGAATAATTTGGTTTCGTCCCTCCTCGCTTCTTGCCACCTCTTTTTGAAATTCGATACCAATCTACCCATGGCATCTTTCAGATTTTTCGACAAAATGTATGGATGCTTCAATTGTTTTGACACCTCCATTTCAACAATGTCAGTGACAATGTTGATATTTTCTTTTAATACCGATTTCATAAGTATGTAAATATCCTTTCTCATGAAAGAACCTTATCCAGAGGATCTATAGGAAATGCAAAATAACATTAATAGAAGAATTATCTTTATCAATTTCCTATGAACAATATTTCAGACGCGAAAATTACAAAAAACTGCAGAAAGCATTTTTGCCTCCACTATTGAATTTTTAGTGCGACAAAATTTCGACTAGGGTAGCACACTTTTGAGTGAGAGTGTATATTCAAAAAACGAGGATAAAAAATTTCATAAACTACTACAATTATATCTTCTACTGTGGGGAATATATATGGCAAGTTTTAAATTTTTATATGAGTATTGACTAAGTTGAAAAAATGTTCAAATTGTTGACCGTGTAAAATACACGTATATGCCATTCAAAACTTTTACTGCCGGGGGGGCATAAAAATTACACTCAAAACCGAAGGAGCAGCTACGAGCAGCTAATTTTTGGATATGTTTTGAAGAAATGTCTAAGTAACAATTTTCATTTAGTTTGAGCGCGGAGGTCGATAGGGGTTTTGACTTATTGCTTTTTCTAACACGACTTTTCAGAACATAACTAAGAAAAATACCACTACTTTCATTAATGACTTACAATTTCATACATCGTTAACGATAATTTTGAGCAACACACTCAAATTGTACTTACTTTCTGGAGAAGAATCTATTTTGTAAAATCCAAATCCGTTAACTTTTCACTCTTCCAGACGCGTCGAAACTTTCGTCTTATTTCTCCGCGCGACGAGCAAACAATGCGGTCGGCTCGACGCTCACGAATAAAATGGATTCCTGAGCCAGGTACAGTGTTGGCAACCTGGAAGACGGCACTGATCGTACCAGGGGCGTAAAATTATCGTACCTGACGAAAAATTATCGTACATTTTCAAATAACAAAAAAGCGTTATTTATTAATAAAATAATAAAATTGATTAATAAAATGGATATTATCGTGAACTTATATTGCGCCCAACACGTAATTTTTTGAATTTTATCATTTTTGACTGGGTCACGGTCGTACGTACAGAAATAATATAGTAATACTCCTTAAGGATGTTGAGTCCAAAATTGCAAATGATGAGAAAATTCTGAAAATTTAGTATGTTTTTGGATGAATTATTTAAGAGGTCGTGTAAGAATTTCACGACGATTAGGAAGTTCGTTATCGAACAATTAACATTAACAAATTAAATTTAATTAAATGTAGTCTTATGGAAATTGATATAACTTTGCGATAAGTTTTTTTTACCCCTCAATTTTTATAGCAGGGGAAGGAGTGATATTGAAAGCAACGGGAACAAAACGAAGTTTATAGATAAATATTTTTATTTGTTTAAAAAATTGTTCTTAACAAAATGTTGATATTTTAATGACGAGCTTCCTAATCGTGGTGAAATTTTTACACGACCTCTTAAAAACTTCATACAAAAACGTACCAAATTTTCAGAATTTTCTCATCATTTTTCATTTTAACCCTTAAGGAGATCGAAGTAATAATGATAGAATTCTGAAAATTGAGTATGTTTGTACATGAAGTATTCAGGAGGTCGTGTAAAAATTTCACGACGATTAAGAAGCTATTTATTGAACAATTAACATTAAAAGATTTCAGAGGGACTCAACATCCTTAATTGATGACTGCGCATGCGCTATCGTCTATTCCTCTCTCACACATGGTGGCACTAGGATGGCACACGATCACAGCGCTCCTGACGGCACTGCTTTCTTATGCTATGCCATGCAATAGCGTGTGAAGCCCGCTTAAGAGGAGGTTAAATACCATTTTTATTCAATCCCTACATTATCGATGTATCATCGTCGTCCAGTCTTTCTCAGACAACCGTGGATGAAAATTAATTACATTTTGACAATTAAGAGGGGGATAAATTAATTAACAATTAACTGTCAATTGAGAGGCTAAAATGCGTTACAGCTGATGCCAACGAACTCATTCGAACCCCCTAAATATTATAGGTTACTCGTCAGAATCCATGGTACTGCCCTCACTCGCACGTCTGTGAACTACGTTTCGCCATTTCATTTTTCAATAAAACTATAATTTATCGATATTTATCTCTTTAGGCGCCATCCAAACTTGAGGCGTGTCATTTTGATAAAATAATGTCGAAAACGTCTCGATATTTGTATCGTGGCGTTCTCCATGGAGCCTCACTCTTGGTTTTACCCGAAATGCAGTAATAGTTTAATAATTTAAGTTTTTCAATTACAGTTTCTTTGTGGTAAATGAATTTGTAATTTTTTTTTGTTTTTCGCAAAAATTTTAGTGAGGCTCCATTCCTGCCATTGTTCTGATGATGTTGTTAAAATTTTATTCAATTCCATCCATTTGTATAAGAGCAAGTTTGGCCCCTCTTAAACTTTGATTTTGTATAAGAGCAAGTTTAGCCTCCTCTTAAACTTTGATTTTGTTCGAAAAAAAGAAATTCTTGATATTTGAATATTATCGTACATTCGCGTACGATAATGAATCGCTATCGTACATTGTACATTGGTATGAAATTATCGTACGGTTGCCAACACTGGCCAGGTATGGACGCTCACCTTTTCTTAACGGTCATAATACATACTAGAGGTACCACTACAACTATTCCAACCATTGAAAGTCCCTAGAAAAAAATATTTTTTTTTCGACTTTTGGCCAGCTTTTGGCGATTTGGGACCACTGTGCGGCGGCCTGACGCGATTGGCTCGGCGCTTCTCCCACTACGCTGCAATCGCAAAGATCGAGGTACCAAGATTCGAGGTCGCAGTGTATTTGTTTTGCATTCCTGCTCATAACGCCAAGGTCGGAAAAATATTTTCTTTAATTACGCAACAGTAGATAAAAGAAAGAAATTTATTGAATACAGAAACAGTCTCGTCAGTGATTTCTTTCAAGTAAGGAAGATATTCTAGAGGCTATCAGAAAGACTGATAAATACCGAAAACCTGAAAAGTAAAACAAGCAATAGGCTGATGTTAAATAAAGCTTTAAGAAATAAATAATGTAGGACTTGAAACTTAATGAAGATTTTAACAGTTAAAAGAGTATAATTTTTGTTTTTAATAAAAAAAAAAATAAAAAAAAGTAATATTGCCAATAGTTTCTTCAAACTGTAAGATTTTGTTGTGTTAAAAGAGTATAATATTTTTTTTATTAAAAGAAATGAAAAATGTAAGACTGCTAATAGTTCCTTACGACTTTAAGGATGCTTTGCCCCTACCGTCCCAACCAAAATTTATATCTGATTGAAATTTACGTACTTCATGACACAATAAAAATATGAAAAAATTCAGCAACATTTGGCATGCCATAAACAACAATTATTAATAATTGTTAATAATTAATTAATATTACCCAAAAGTTATTAATAAATTGTTTAAACAAATAATTATTCAACAATTTTTCAGTAAGTTTTTTTTTCTAAAACGAATCACACGCATTAATTTTTTTACACGCGTATGCATTTTTTCAGAATTTTCTCTTTATTTTGAAATATTTACAAAAACATTCTGAAATACAAACAGAAAATTGCCAATATTGTATATGTTTTTGCACACAGATTTATCGTCAACTTTGAAAAGTTTCAAAGACACTAGGCCAAAAAATACATAAATACAGGCATTCTAAAAATTTTAAGAAGGGAATTTCAAAATAGAGAGAAAATTCTGAAAAAATTCATATGCGTTCAGAAAAAATAACGCATTCGATTTGTTTAAGAAAAAGAAGAACTTACCAAAAAATTGTAGAACAATTATTTGTTTAAACACTTTATTAATAACTTTTGGGCAATATTATTATTGATAATTGTTGTTTATTGCGTGTCAAATGTTGCTAAATTTTTCAGATTTTTATTGTATCACGAAGTACGGAAATTTCAATTAGATAAAATTTTCGTCTGGGATTCCAGGGGCAAAGCATCCTTAAGAAGATTCCATTTTGTTTCTTTAAAACACAATATTTAGTCTAAAATCGTATGAAAATAAACAAAAAGTTCATTTACAATAATAATAACTATTTTGGATTTTATTGAGTCACTTTAAAAAAAACTCGGTTGACATGTCCGGGTTGTAAGCTCAAAAATCCGGGGTTCTCATGCTTCTTGTCCAGGTTGGCAGATTTTAGAGATGGCAACCCTATCTCTGCCTCACACATGGTGGCACTAGGATGGCACTCGATCACAGCGCTCTGACGGCACTGCTTCGAGTACTATGTCACCCCCCACCATGGGAGATATCGGACCTGTATGTACGACCGTGGGTTATGCTCAAACGCGAACTGACTGATGGCGACGACTTGCGGTTGTGCTGCGAAGTAAATTCGACCCCGTAAAACGTTCATACCCTCACCACTGTATTTGGCTCGGGTTTCCAGACCTGTATGTACGACCGTGCTTCACACAGTTTCGGCCAGCGCTAGCAATATAGGAGTATTACATATATGGTTTAGGCATTCCCCAGAATCTTTGATTGGCTGTCGGGTACCGACAGATGTCGCTACAGGTCATAAATATAAGCGTGTTCCATTGGGGTTTTTGTGCACTGGCACGGGGCAACATGCACGCACTGAGGGCCACCAGTGTGCACTCAGTGCAAGCTAGTGCAGTAGTGCACCCAAAAGAAAGCGCTATTATACTTTCTATATATACTATATACTTTCGAGGGTCTGCAGAACAAGAATACTCTGGCGACGTGCTTCACGCGAAAAAGGGATGAACGCGCGCCGGCCCTATGACGTCATCCACCTCTCTCCTTGGACGGAGGGTCTTTAGCCCTCGGAGAGTAACGCAGAGACGAATCTTGCCAAAGTCAGTCGGTATCCGACATCCAATCGAACAACAATCAATACAAGCTTTGAGCTTAATATTCATTTTCCTGAGATTAAACTTTATTATTTTATAAATTTATCTTTTTAGAAATTAATTATTTTCTCATTGAATATTATTCAATATCTAAATATATTCCCGGACGCGAATTACTTCAATTCATTTAATTTATTCAATAAATGTGAGTTCAATATAACTTTAAAATTATTTAAACACCTGCGCGCGATCCGAGGGGCAATAATTGCAGTTTCCAGCACAGCCACTGCCTGCACTGTGATCGCAAATGTGTAACTAGGCTCGCGAAAACCCCGACAGATGGCAGAATTTCGCACTTTGCGGAAACGCGGGAAATTGAATATTTAATTCAGGATCTTAATAATGGGAACGATTAAATTATTATTAGCTAAGAATTGAGAGGATCGAGAAGAATTATGTGTGCTGACTACTAGAATTAAATAATTTGTTGAAAGAAAACTGTCAGAGATTCGAAATCGATGTGGTGGTGACTATAGTATAATTTATGAATATCACAAATTACTATGGTTCAATATATTAGTACATTACGATGCGAGTGCGATGAAACTTTTTCTGACGAGTGTGAGTTTGCAGCATGAGCCGAAGGCGAATCGCACGAGTCAGAAAAAGTTTCTTGCACGAGTTTCGTACAAAATTTTACGCACGGAGTGCAATAAAATATTTTATGTACATCAGTGAATATTATATATTTTATTACGTTTATATAAAATTGAATGTTATAAGTTCAATGTTATAATGTGTATAAGTTTATGCATTTCGCGTGCGCGCTTTTTACACATGGGGCGTTCCGCGCCAAATCGGACACCATGCATTTAGCTTTTGCAGCTCTGATTTTTTTGAAAATTTGTTGTTTTAATATCACTTGAAAGAGGCTTCTATGATTTTTTTCAATTTATTTTGTCGAACCGTTTTCAAGATGTCGATTTTTCAAAAATTATCCCAGTGAACACGTTATGTTGCCGCAATGTAACATGGAAGTTACATGTAATGTTACAATGTTATCCCTATGTAACGTTGCTGTTATATAACATGCAAGTAACAATGTTATGTAACATTTGTTACATGTAGGTTACATAACTGCAATATAACTTTGTTACATTACAGCAATGTAACATATGTTATATTGCGGCAATATAAATTTGTTACATTACAGTAACGTAGCAAATGTTATATTGCGGCAATATAACATGGAAGTTACATGTAATGTTACAATGTTATTCCTATGTAACGTTGCTGTTATATAACGTGCAAGTAACATGTTATGTAACATTTGTTACATGTAGGTTACATAACTGCTATATAACCTTGTTACATTACAGTAATGTAACATATGTTCTATTGCGGCAATATACCATAGAAGTTACACACTGTAAACATTTTTACTACGAGGGGTCAGGGGTCGCGAAATTAAGTTATGAGGGATGACGTAAGTTATGAGGGGTCAGGTATTTTGGAATAAAGTTTTGAGAGTTCACATGACACTAGGGGTCAGAGGCCCCCAAATTAAGTTATGAGAGGTCACTTAACTTATGAGGGTACAGGTATTCTGGAATAAAGTTTACATAACTTATGAGGGGTCAGGGGATTGGAATTCGCAAAAAAAAAACGAACTTTCATGGTTTATTGCTAATTCAAACGCATATACTATTATTATTATTATTATTATTATTATTATTGTTATTATTATTTTACTACCATTATTATACTACTATCATTTGTTCGGCACTCCAGCATTCATATACTATACAAGTAGAGAGAATTCATAAGTAGTCGGTAGCGTAATCGGTAGCGTGTTAGGTAGATAGGTAGGATGGTAGGTAGGGTCGAGGGTTCGATTCCCAGTCTCTGAGAAAAGTTAGATCAGACAATTCGTGCAGATTTTTTTTTTCTATGAATCTTTTTCGGGCCGGTAAACTATGCATATTAAATTATTTTGCGAGAGCTATATATTTTTTATAACATGTTTAACAACAATTAATTCTACTTACAGTAACGTAACACAATTACATAACTGTTACGTAATTGTTACATAACTGTTACATAACTGTTACATAACTGTTACATAACTGTTACGTAACTGTTACATAACTGTTACGTAACTGTTACATAATGTTACATAACTGTTATGTAACAATGTTACATTGCTGAGTAGGAAATTGTAACTTACATGTAACTTACATGTAACGTCCATGTAATGTTACATGTTACAAACGGTAACATTGCCGTTACATTGCTGCAACATTACTGTGTCCACTGGGTACGTTACTTTCTCGGTTAACCGTGCGTAACTTTGCGAAAAATGGGCAAAATGCGACATATTTTTTTCAAACGTACGTTTGATAAAAAATATTGAAAAAAATTTCAAATGCTATTTCTATAAGATTTTCAAGTCTTAAATATCAATTATTGATTTACAAAAAACACGTACTGATCGCTTTTCTTGAAATTTTTTTGTACAAAACGGTCATTCATTCCACAAATTTAAAGCCTAAGTAGTTAGTGGGATAACGATGGGATTTATTTTTTTCGATTTTTCAATTTTGACAGTATCATCAGAATTATGGCACAAATGGAGCCCCACTAAAATATTCTCGGAAAACGAAAGAAAAAATTACAGATCCGATTATCATCAAAAATTTGTAATTGAAAATATTAAATTATAATGTTTTTACGGCATTTCAGCTAAAACCATGAGTGGGGCTCCATAACCAAAACCAAAGTACAAATATCGATACGTCTTTGACATTATTTTATGAAAAAACCGCGACTTAAGTTTGGAATCCAAATCACGAGATAAATGTTGATAAATTTCGTGTTTTAACGAAAAAAATGGCGAAATTAAATTCACAGAAATCCGAAAGAGAGCAGCCCCATGTGGAATTCCTATGAAATGAACATTACTTTCATCAGACTTCTATCCAAACTGTCTGACAAGTCAGTGGCAATTAACAAAAACGTTGATTTATGTCTCGCATTTGCATTTTGCAATTCATTCATCGTTCCCTAGCAGATTCGTCGACCCTAAATTTAGGGTCGTAAACAGTTTCGGTCGTAAATGGTCGTCTTGTCAACCGTAATTTTTTGGTCGTATGAAGAATCATCGCAGTCCGCTCGTGGGTCGTTACGACTAAAAATTATTAGTCGTATCGACCGATCCGGGGTCCGTTCGCTGGTCGTTACGACCAGAAATGTGTAGTTGCATTTTTTTTCCGAGCTCCCTGCCGTGGTCGTCACGACCAGATATGTAGAGTCCAATTTTTTTGCCCTCATCTCGGCGCCCTGGTCGTTACGACGAGAAATCCCGAGTCGATTTTTTTTCCCCAGCTCCGCGCCCCTCGTCGTTACGACCCGATATCTGGAGTTGATTTTGTTTTCCCCAGTTCCTCCTAGCAGATTTGTTGACCAGAATTTTTCGGTCGTTGTCGTAAGTGGATTTTTTTCAAACGATTTTTTCGGTCGAAGAAGTGGGTCGTTACGACTGAGAATTATTGGGCGCAACGACCCATTCCGGGGGCCAGTTAGCTAGTCGTTACGATTGAAAATTATTAGTCGTAACGACCCATTCCGAGGGCCAGTTGGCTGGTCGTTACAACTGAGAATTATTAGTCTCAACGACCCATTCCGGGGGCCATTTGGCTGGTCGTTACGACTGAGAATTATTAGTCGTAACGACCCATTCCTGGGCCCTTTGCTGTCCGTTACGACCCGAAATCCTTAGTCGAATATTTTTTTCCCAGCGCAAATTAATACAAAAATTTGTATAGTTTATTCCAAAATAGCGCCCATGCAATCGGAACTAATAAAATTGTACGCCCGAGATATCCACATTAGAAATATTCGCAAGGGTCAGCTCGTCCGAAAGTGCCATGGAAGAGCTTCGTCCTGGAGGAAACATATTTTAATTTTTAGCCCGGATAGTGAATGCTGCTTGTGTCTTGCACAATATTGCTCTACGATGGAGACTCTCAGATCCGGCGTTATTTTATGATGAAATCAATGAAGACGTACCAAGAGTTAATGAAAATGTAGTAGAAAATGGTGATGAAGTCCGTCGATGAATCATTAACACATATTTTAAGGATGAAGTTTTAATAAAAATATTTGATAAAATTTATTCAGTTTTTAACAGTATTCAACAGTCTTTGGATTTGGTTTATTAGTGTGTGTATTCATTTAAAAAAATAATTATTCTAGATATGATGGAGTCATTTTTTCGACTTCTGTTCTCAGTAGTATGAGATTTTCAGTAATTTGTCCAAAAATATTTTACCACTCGGTATTAGCATTTTGCATAAATTCAAATTTCATTCTTTTTTTAGGTGTAATTTTTCTTTTGAAATTCTGAGCTTTTCTTGCTTAATTTTCCGCTCTTCCTGCCTAAACTCTATAGCCATGGTATTTACTTTGTTCCTTCTGTTAGTCTTGATGTTTCCTGAAAAAATGAAAAACAGTTATGAGATTTTTTCAACATGCTAAACAATTCTATAATACATCCTAACTTGAAAAGATGTACATCTCAAAGGTACTTCATGCACCACCACATTTTCCTCCACCTTTGGTAAATGGTTATTTTAATATTTCTATATATAACATGAATATTCGTTTCACTAATAAACATGAGGAGAGTTTACATACTTGTGCCGTAAGATTTGGTTCCTCTAAAATACCACTTGTCAAGGGTGAAGGGATACCTTCCGCATAATTCAGTTCGCAGACTCCTGCACTTCCTGTTAAGGAATATTCTGGAGTATTCGACAATCCTGCCGATGATGCTGAGTTTCTTTTCGATATATCTTTTCTTAACAATGATTTCTGTTTAAGGCGATTAAAATTTCCTCCCTTCGGTATATCTGTCAGGCCTGCTGATGCTGGGCCTATTATAGATAATAGGTCTTTTTCCAAAGCTGTTAAATTTAAACTTTTGGAGGACCTCCACCTGTACCCTAGTGGATTGGGTGACGATGTTTTCACCCTGAAAAACCACTGATTCACGGTGATTTTTTACGGTGACAAAGTGCCCACAAAATCACCGAGATCTTGGTGATTTTAAGGTGATTTCAACGTGATTCCACGGTGATTGTCACGGTGATTTTGTGACGGTGACAATCACCGTGAGAATCACCGTGGAATCACCTTAAAATCACCAAGATCTCGGTGATTTTGTGGGCACTTTGTCACCGTAAAAAATCACCGTGATTCAGTGGTGACTTCATCCACTAGGGTACTGCTCGCATAACTACGATTACTGGCTCACTTCTTCAACACATTTGCCTTCCAGTCCCGCCATGTCTAAATTTGTGTGAAATAATTTTTTATTCATTGTGACATGTCATTAAATATCGTGCATCATTAAATAAAAATGGTTTTTTTATATAAACATGCGTCGTTTGCAATGAAATGTTATGATTTTTCATACCTTTTGCCATTCTTTCGGTCCTTGATGAGGTCCACTTCCTGTGCATTTAATGATGTGGAAATTTGCAGCCACATGTCATCCTGTATATTTTAATTTCATTTTACTGTCAATAATATTGTTGGTTACCAACCATCTACATGCAAATTTATTACATTGGAGGTTAGAATTTCGATGTACATTATATACTTATACGATATTTTTTATTTCCGCAGTTATACTGCAATCTTCCTCTCGCGAAGTCTTCATTTTCCGCATATATTTTTATGAAATCTTTTTTTGATTCTTTGTCACAGTCATTTTGATAAACAAAAGTTGACTTTGACTCCATGAAAATGTGAGATCACTATGTCGGAAGTAGCTAGTGATCTCGCATTCTCACTCGATAGATCCGTAATAGGGCGAAGATATTCACGTGACATGAAAGTACGAAAAGTGAGTATAATCCCTCGAGAACCGTAATAGGCCCACTGGCCTCCGGAATGGGTCGTAACGACTAATAATTCTCAGTCGTAACGACCAGCCGACTGGCCCCCGGAATGGGTCTTTACGACTAATAATTCTCAGTCGTAACGACCCACTTCTTACGACCGAGAAAAATCGGTTAAAAAACATCCACTTACGACCGAACTTCTGGTCGTCGAATCTGCTAGGGCTGCGCCCGTGGTCGTAACGACGAGAAATTCAGGGTTGCTTTTTTCCCACGGGCGCCGAGATGAGGGGGAAAAACTTCGACTCAAGATTTTTGGTCGTAACGACCAGGGCCCGCGGAGCTGGCAACAAATTATACTCAAAATGTCGAGTCGTAACGACCAGCAAATGGACCTAGGAACGGGTTGTTACGACTAATAATTTTTGGTCGTAACGACCCACAAGCAAAATGCAATGCTTTTTCTGACGACCACAAAATTATGGTCGATAAGACGACCATTTACGACCGTATGTACGGTCGACGAATCCGCTAGGGTAGGGTCAAAAGTTTTATTAGGCATAAAAAAGGGCGGGTGAAAATAGGGGCTCTTAATATTAATGTTAACATCGCATTTTTCAATTTTCCATAAGAATAACATGGGAAAAATTATTTTGACGTTTTCTGATTTTTATGACTATAACAAACAATTCATTATAAGAAAAATCTACAGACAAAATTGGTACAGAATTGAACGCTCTTCAAAAAAGGTCTTGAGTTACTTTTTGATAAGTCCACTTGTTCAAAAGTTATTCAATGGCAAAATTTAGATTTTCGTAAATTTGGCCAATTTTTGGTTATTACACCGGAACTATTAGTTGTATCGACAAAATGTGCATAAACTTTCGTGTGAAACATAAATCAAGCTTTCGAGTCATTGTAACTAATAGTTCTCACTACCCCTACAGCAATGTTGTCATATTGCACGTGCAATGATTTATTACAGATATGTTGTGGCATATGTTGTGCACTAAAACTTCCCAGCAATGTTTCGGGAATGTTCCTGAGCAACACTCCTGCAATATTTTGTTGAAACGTTGCGAGTAACTTGCAGCAATATTGGTGAGATGGAATTTCAAATTTTACAATTACACAAGTGTAATAAATATGAAAAAGATCAATTGAAAAAGATCTATGCATTTATTCCTTATAAAATATCAATGACGATTAATTTCACGTCATTTTCTTTTTCTTTTTTCACATTTCTTTTCAAAATTTTGTTGTGCTTTTGACATTAATAAGACATGTGATATTAATATTATTGAGACATTGTGATATTCATATTGAAAGAATGTTCAATATAAAAAAAGCTATAAAACCAAAATGTATTTTGTTTCTGAATGATTCGTAAAGTGTGACTATATACTTGTAAAATGTGACTTATTCGTAAAATATGACTATATACTGTAACGGGACGACCTGGGGCCTGCCACGTTCTCGGCACTTCGCCTGAAATCCGTTAGGTGGCGGCGGTCGGTGGGCGCTCTCGCGCTAGCGAGAGAGCCACCGAGCACCGACAAAGGTCCGGTGTATTACCAGCATCGGGGTCCTCAATTAACAATCAATTGTTGGAACCCACGCTTTGTGGTCGCGCAGTCCTATGGACTTAGAACTGCATATTTTTATTCTATGTAATAATTTGAATGATAAAGTTTCCTTTGGAGGTAATATTCTTGAAACATTGAGTATCTAATACGAGTGTTATTGCTGGAACATTGCATATTGATTTTTTTGTAATATTCCTGAAATATTGAATAACCGATACGAGTGATATTGCTGGAATATTGCATATTGATTGCATGCAATATTTCTGGAATATTGCGGAACATTGCAGCAATATTTTACTCGTCAGACATAGCAACATTGCAGCACGATTGCTGCAATGTTTCTTGCAATATTACAATGTTGTCGTGCAACATTGCAGGAATATTGTGTGCTGTAGGGGTATAGGAATAAAAAAATGGAACGCTTTAAGAAAATTGTGCAGCAGAAGTTTGCTTGAGGTAGTACCAAAGCTATGGAGTAAGCAAAAGTTGGTCCAGTTTCTTATATTTTAAATGGAATAAAATGAGTTGTTTTTAATATCGCGATATACGTATACATATATACCACTGTAGGGCTATAGGAAAATAATTTATTGCTTATTAGATATATTTTCAGTCGTTTCAATGTTTACGATAAGCGTAAACTTTTGGATCCGTACAGGTAGACCACACAATGAGATCTATATACAGATGCGTGCATACCTTTGTATAATGGACGAATAGAAGATCGCGTCAACGCCGCAGTCGCAGCGACGCGCACACACACGCAACTGTGCAACACGTGTATAAGCGATTGTCATGCGCGCGGCGGCTAGCGGCGCGGCTGATGGTGGGGGGAGAGAGTCAACGCGAGAGAGCGAGGTGTTGAAACTATTTGTCGAAAAATGAAGAAAAATGCATGGTAATATTACGATATCTCGAGATTGCCGGCACCGAAAAATCTGAAAATAGGCACGATAGAAAGGAAAGAATAACATTACATTGGTAAAAAGTCCTTAGATTATTGATTCAATGACGTGTTTGTCTGTACGATCGAATTGAAATTCAAATTAACGGTATTTCATGGCATTCCTGAGTATATTAGAGTAGCGGCCGCGTTCACTTTGGTTTTTAAATACTTGGCGTCGAGACGCGACCGCGTCTCTATAAGCGTTCCCACAAAACTGTTAGGGTGGCTCCCGACGACGCGCACCCCGCGCATCGCGCAACCCGTGCTGGCCAATCATGTGTCGCCGTAAGCTTTCCGGTCGATAATAGAACGGAATTACGGTTCGCCGATTGGCAGCGCAAGCTACGCGACACGCAAAGCACGCGCCGTCGGGAGCCACCCTTAAAGAATTTTTCTGATGATAAATATTCGGAATAATTTGCCTAACATTATGATATCTCAACATCGCGTGGGCGGAAAAAAAAATGGTATTAATGGAAAGCTTATTTTTTTTAAGAAAAGTATATTCGTAAAATGTTAAAAAAGTTGTCTCGTTTTTTAGTAATATCGAATTGAAGTGTAAAAGCGGCGTGGATTGAGGCATATTCGCGTATATAAGAGTGCGCGGCATCTTGACTGAAGGCCGGTTTATGCAGGGGCCGTAACTTAACTTAGCCGTAATTTAAGAAAGTTGAAAGTATATATTGCCCTTGTAGCGTTTATGCACGGTTACGGTTACGGCTAATGCTAAGGAATTGCTGCATAAACGCCACAACATATACTTTCAACTTCTTAAGTTACGGCTAATTTAAGTTACGGCCGCTGCATAAACCAGGCTTAAGACTCTCAGTTCAACAGACGTGGTAGCGTCTCGAGACAAGTACATTTACAGCACAGTTCACGGACCTCGAGACGCGCCAAGTCTCTTATACGCCAAGCAACGTGAATTAGCCACATATTTGAGTTTTCGTTAATCATATCTTATGAATTATCGAGTATAGGAGACGTTAATTATGCACATTGAACAGATTTTATTTTCTCTTTCGAATGGGACCAATACCAAGGCTGTAGCTATTAGCATAACGATGATATCGGCTTTTATTTTTTCGTTTGAGGCTGCACATCTGCTTTTGGGTGATTTTCTCCTCTGACGATTTTCTCGCACAATTTCGACTGCTACGCACGTCACGCGTAGCCAAGGGGGTGACACACAGCTCGCTGAGCCGTACCAACGAAGATTGAGTCCCATAGAAGCGCAAAGCCTGTAAAGATTTTGAGGCCAAAAAGTTGGGGTAGCTGTGCTGGTGTGCGCGTATACATATTGCTGCGCACACATATGCGTACTGTACGTGAGCGGACACAAGCACAAGCTACCTCGTACGTGAGCACACACAAGCACACGCTACCCCAACTTTTTGGCTTCAAACCACCCGTAAGAAGTACGCTTCTATAGGACTACATCTTCGTTGGCTGTACCCACATTACAGCTGATGTTTAGTTCGACAATAGACCAACCAGCAGCACCACTAATCTTGTGTGCGGTTGCGGGCAAGAAGACTAGACTAGAATGCACACAAGAAGACTATAGTATTCTAGTCTTCTTATGTGCGAGCAGGGGGGTGACATCAGATCGCTAGAATCGATACATAAATCGCAACACTTATTTTACGCCAAATTTCGTCAATCGTGGCGCTAGTAGTCACCCATCCACGGCGCCCACCGCTTTCAGTGCCAAGGTGGGGGGTCAGTGCTCTCCTTCGCGCAGGGAGGTGACATCGCTATCTATCCCTTTCTTCTTCTTCTTTTCCTCACTGGCTATCGCCCTCTAGGGGCATGTGCCACTATCTATCCCTTTCCCTGGCTCCCGAGCCTCCTACTCGGGCCCTCGGGCCGCCCTCCTGACGGTCGTACATACAGGTCCGGAAACTCCGTTAAATTAGGTGACTCCGTCATGTGCCCCATTTTTGAAACTGTTAGTGGCCGCTAGAGGCGCTAACCTTATCCCCCGCGGCCAGGGGGGTGACATCGCTATCTATCCCTGTACTGCAAAAGTGGTCCACTTTTGGCAATGGGTTCTTAGTTCCTCTCGTTCCTCTACGTGGTGCTAGTTGTCACGCGGGAGCACAGAGAGGGAGATCCGGGAGCCCACGGAGCTCTAGGAGGGGAGCGTTTGTTGACAATTGGCAGCTTTGAGGTTACGGAGGTTACGAGAACGTTTTGGAAGACGTCTACGATTATAAAGGATTGTCATTTCCTTGTGAAACTCATGCTCACGATATTTTTTGTGAAATCCTCCAATGTTTTTTGACACTGCGTATGCAACGATATTGTGCACGTATAAATGCCGAAAAAAAAAGAAAATCAGGAAAAAAAAGTCTCTAAATTTTGTAAAACTTGAATAAAAACGATAAAAACAAATATTTCTCTGCATATTTTTATTTTTTTTCGTTGACCTCATAGGTTATATAGGTTATATATAATATTCGAATGCTTTCAATTGCTTTCAATCCTTTCAATGCATTTCGAGCGCGCGGAGGAGAACGAGGAGAGGCACTGACCCCCCACTCTGCCACTGACAGCTGCAGCGGGTGCCTACTAGCGCCACGAGGGACGAAATTTGGTGTTAAGAAAGTACTGGGATTTATGTGCCTATTCCAGCGGTCTGATGTCACCCCCCTGCCCGCGGCGGTGAGACGCGGTGCGACGGCAGACGGTAGACCGCAGCGGGGATAATGAAACCTGGTTTATCCAGCAGCCGTAACTTCACTTAGCCGTAACTTAAGAAAGTTGAAATTATATATTGCCCTTGTAGCGTTTATGCACGGTTACGGTTACGGCTAATTGCTGCATAAACGCCACAAGGGCAATATATACTTTCAAATTCTTAAGTTACGGCTAAGTTAAGTTACGGCCGCTGGATAAACCAGGCTTGAACAAGGACAGCACAAATCGCTACAATAATTCGTATCTAGAAGAGAGTGGTACAGGCCCTCACTAGAGGGCGAGCCATACTGGGCACAAAAAAAATAATAATTCGTATCTGTCCGTCTCCGTCACACCTATGCTCAATCCCGTTTGGAACTTGAAACAGTGTATGTTTTGACAACACGATCCTGCTGCTCTTTCAATACACTTCTAGGCATTTTTTAAAATGTTTATGCCAAAAAAACAAAACATTTATGACAATAAGTCGCTCATGTTGATGAAAAATGTAATTAGCATTCGACAACGCGTATCTCACTTTCGATTTGAAGGTTATGTTGTCCGGGGGATAAATACAGCGCCGCGGCCACACGTGGTAGCAATTCAAACTAGGAAGGGTACACGTAACGGGCTCTTCCCCCACCACCGAAAATCGTGAGTTTCCAGACCTGTATGTACGACCGTGGACCCTACCCTCCTGCGCCGCCCGGGTGACAACTAGCGCCACGTAGAGGAACGAGAGGAACTGAAAATCCGTTGCAAAAAGTGGGTCACTTTTGTAGTACAGGGATAGATAGCGTTGTCACCCCCCCGTGTGCGAGGCAGCGCAGAACGTAATGAAAAATACAGACTGTCAGGCATACCGTTCCACCGTATAGGAATAGCATTGGTGTGTCGACCTCCTGCGCGTAGCGTAGCAGAACGATATGGCTGCGTTTGCTTGGACGCTTATTACACACTTATTTTAGTAACTTACTAGGAAGTTACCAGAAAGCGACAAAATTCTAGTAACTTTCTAGTAATTTCCTAGTAAGTTACTAAACTGCTGCCCATAAAATGCCGGATTGCCGGCTGTTTTTCAGTCAGTTTGGCGAATAATAATAAAAATGTCATTATTATTTTCCAACCAATCCATCATTTGTTTCAAATAATAACTGATGATTCGAATGAAAGTGATCAAGATTTATTAGATATGAATGAAGAAAGTGATGACGAAATAGATTTTAATATTCTGTGAAACGAGAACTTTTAAGGTTGGGGTAAAGTTAATTCGGCGAAAAAAAGGCATGTTTTTAAGATTTTTTTTTTGGCGTAACGGATAGTGTTCGTTTATTGAAAAATTTACATATAATAATGTAACATTTGAACAACATTCTCCTCAATTTGCATTGCAAAATATTCCAAATTGAGTGAGTGAAAATTAAACCCCGGAGGCGCCTCGAAAAAAAGTTGGTTTGCGGTGTGCACCATAACTCTCCACAGAATTATCTGAAACAAAAAAATCAAAATACATTTTTTAAAGGAGATGTTTCTCGAGGTAATGACGGGAGGATTTTTTTTTCGATTTTTCGATTTTTCGTAGCACTTGGGAGCCAAAAACCCGATCTTCGCTAAAAAAAATCGGCTAATTTGTTGTTGAAAAATTAGTAATTATTAGAAAAAACAAAAAAGCTCCAGACAATACCTGGTGAATTATGTGAAGAAGTACTGTGCAAAATTTCAAAGTGATTGGTCCAGTAGATTTTGAGTTATCGTGCACACGGACTTCAAATATGACAAGTCTCAGAAAAACGGTTTGAAAAACGCAGAAGAGTTTGGTCGCTTAGCGCTCATTGTACATAAGTTTGAGAACACTTCTCGATTGTATAAAAATCTGAGAAAATTCATGCATATTAAAGGTACTCAAAAAATTAATTTTGCATAATAATAATTCCAAAATGTTATTAACAAAATGATGAAAAAAAAAATTAGTCAACAAATTTCCCCGCAACCCAATTTTTTTTCGTGGTTCGTTCATTTTTCTGAATACATATGAATTTTTTCAGATTTTTCAATTATCTTTGAATTTTTAGAAATTCAAAATAAAACTCGATAATTTTCTTATACTCACTCAAGGTCGTCGATGCCAAGTCCGTCAACTTGTCGTGCCCATTCGTGAGAACTTGGCCCTGTACTGATTTGCATCTCTTCCATAAAGGCCAACAAAGCGAAAGAACCTTCATTGTAAGTACATGCAGCTACATAAGCTGCAATTTCCACAATTGAAGAGGTGCCACTGACTGACTTTGGAGAGATTTTCCAAATAAGTTGATTGAGACTCTCATTATTATTTTGCGTGAAACCTCCAAGACATCGCTGCAAAAGTGCGTCGTTGCTCAAGTCACTATAAATGGGCTCCATGGCTTCCAGAACGTCAGTAAGAAGGGCTGTGTAGCTGAATTTGAATGATTCTAGAGCAGCTGCAGCTTGCTGCCATTCGCACCAGGAGTCTTCGCCGCTTGGGCATTTCTCGTGCTATGGGTTTTCGTCGGTTGAACTGTAGTGATGATAAGTTGCTCATATGGCATTTTTCATCTTCTCAACTGAATCATAATTACGTCGAATAGCTAGTCCATAGTAAACAGTCAATTTATCAATGATTTTAGCAGTGAGCTTTTCTTTGCCAGAAAGGCTTTTTCTTTTTACGATCTTTCCGGCCTTGGTTTTTGTGTCAACTACGCTTGTTTTTACTAGTCCACGCAGACGTGTTCCCATTCTCTTTTGGACATGCCCTATACATTCTTTTTTGTTTATCACAAAATCTTCACCATAAGGTTTTGTTACGAGCGGACTCTGAGAGAGTCGCCCGCGTGATTTTAGTCATTCACCGATTGGTTCACGTTATTTACCGCCTAGCGAATAAAAATTCGATCCTGAAAAGCGGGAGCCGTTTATAAGTTCAAATTAGTATTGAAATAAATTTACACCACAACACAGTGATTTGTATTAAAGAAAATATATAAATGATCAATTTTATTAAAGTATCCAGTAAAAATTAAACAGTTCTACAATTCTATTTAGCGCGTATCGCGTTACTAGCTCGATAGTCAAGTTAAGAACTTGTGTTCCTTTCAAGAGTTATCATCAGACTGCTTTTTGGCGATGAGATTCCCAAACATTTTGGTTTCTACCCTTAATGAAAAATTTAAAGAGAAGGGGTCAAGTTCTTCTAACGAAGATTCCTATTGGTCATCGTGGGAAGCCCATCCCCCGACGCTGGCTCGATCTCCCTCCACGCGAGTTTTCAAGATGTCGAGGCGGCAACAATGCGAGGGTTTTTACAAACGGGAAAAACAGTCCCTTTTTCTCAAGCGCGTACCCTCGGCTTGTATAATAAAACTCCCTTAGTTAATCCCTTCCGCATGTTTCCCGCGACGTTCGAAATAGCGTGAATATTAAAAATGACCCTTTTAAGGAAATACAGAAATGATTTTACAATATATTGAAATGTTGGGGAACCACATGCACTTTATGGCACTCGTCTGAGAATATTCTTATTTCCAGGAAATCCGCGGATATTACGTTTATTGTGCCGAGGAGGATTAAAATATTCAACCCTGGACCTCGCTCGGCATTTATACTGTCCCGGTATTCACCTACGATCCTCGGGGAAACCAGGAAAAACCTGAGGAAGGACAGAGTCATACGACAAAACGATAATATAACACTTAAAATATCGAGAATATGCTTTAAGTTCTATACATTTGTTTTTACGTAGATATAAAATATTTACAAAGAATATATATACATATATTCACGAGTATATGCAAAACACATTGATACGTATACAGTAATATACAGAACGACGTACATTTATACACAAATATATACATTATATATTCACAACATATATACACTGCACACAATATATATATACACATATACATACATATACATACATTCATTATATACGTAGCGATAGACTAAAGGCGTATCAAGGTGAAGAAAAGAGCTTGAATCTCGCGCGGTTTCTTATCTATGTGCGTGGCGAGCCTGCGCTCGTCACAGTTTTGCATTGACAACGCCGCTGTACGTCTTTGAGTCACCGTCTCCGATGTAGTTTTACGATATTTCACCCCAAGATTTTCCACCGATCGTTCGAACATTTCTATAATTGCCGATACCTCCATGTTTCCAGAGGGTCCCTCATGGTTGGCTTTGCAATCACCGCTATCCACATGCTCTTCGTACCACGCTTCGTATTCGGCAGAATCCAATTTGTTTTTCCAAGTCTTACAACCATGGCAGTAACTGCTTTTTACAAAAATGTCAAGTACCTTTCCAGTACAATATCCAATTAGAGAAGCAACGCCAAATAACGAAGAGAATCCTCTTTTTTTCCAAGTGCCGTCGCCTGATACAGTCAATTCTGACGTTTCTTCTACATTATTTGCTTCAGACATTGCTTTTTTCTCTTCTTGTGCAGCCGATGATATATAAATGATAGGCTGCCCTAGCGGATTGGGTGACGATGTTTTCACCCTGAAAAACCACTGAATCACGGTGATTTTTTACGGTGACAAAGTGCCCACAAAATCACCGAGATCTTGGTGATTTTAAGGTGATTCCAACGTGATTCCACGGTGATTGTCACGGTGATTTTGTGACGGTGACAATCACCGTGGAATCACCTTAAAATCACCAAGATCTCGGTGATTTTGTGGGCACTTTGTCACCGTAAAAAATCACCGTGATTCAGTGGTGACTTCATCCACTAGGGTGGTTTCGATAAGAAAGCACTCGCCAAATCCATTAGTCCGCAGAACTTATTGCATCCGGCTAAACCTACGCCTAACACTCGCATTACGAAAGCAAATCGATAATTGACATCGTATACACTACTGTCTATTCTTTCACTTGATGGAATGTAGTGAGGCTGTTTACACTTTTCATATGTAACCTTGATCTTGAAAACAAGACCTTCTTTTTTGCATGTTTGGAATGTAACTTTTCCATCACACTTCACACATTTGACTACAGTAGTAATAGTCGAAAAAACAAGAACGAAATCTATCATTCGATAATGTTTTTGGATGTCTTCCACCACCCCAACAGGATTATTTTTAATTTTGTTCGCTGACGCGCTATTAGCTAACGGTTCGTCGTTTTTACGCTTTTGAGGAGGCACTTTTTTTTCGGTCAGCACAATTGCCCAATACCGTTCTCACGATATTGTCTGCTTACTTTTCGAAACATTTTTCGAGGTGCGAACACGAATGAAAACGGACTCAAACTGTTAGTGTGACTTGCTACTGCTCAGCACGGCATACAGCGGTCAACTTGGGTCAGCTGATGTACAGACTAATGTGTATACTAATATACACCATGCCTCGAATATACATAACGGGATCGGAACAGGCCCGTTTATCAAGAAATTTATTCGGGTTCGAAAAATACAATAGCGCGCCGCGCAGCTGCCGCCCAGGTATAAAACCCGGCATGGAGCAATAGACGCTCAAATACTCATAACTTCGTCAATTTTACTCCGATCGACTTGAAATTTCAACACAATATTCTTGAGATATTATGCATTCATTTAAAAAATTTAAAAAAAAGAAATTTTTTTTAATACTTTACCCCGCCCTTAATGCCAAGAGTACAAAATTATGTTAAAGAGGTTATACCTAATTATACTGTCAGTGACAACGAATTCCAACCGCATTTCAGGTGATTATTATAAATCAAGAAAGTAAAGTTTTAGATATTCACTAATATTGTTAATTTATACCACAAAAATTAAGTAACAGAAATATCTGAAAAACTGTAATGCGCAAATGATAAATATATATCCATGGTGCATGCCGTTGAATAATGAATTAATGAATTTGTGTGTGTATTATTATCAAATATTATTATCATAACAATTATTTGAATTGATTAAAGGGTGAATCGGCTGACCTTATAGCATTGTGTCCACTGCAGAATGAAGGAAATTTTATCCATATCAACGTTTATGATTCTTTCTGTTATCGATGGATGATTTGGTGTCGAATATAATTTGTGCAGTCCATCGGACAAGCAAAATTATAAGTTGATAATTGGAATAAGGAAATGCAATCCACATTAACGTTTATGATTCTTTTTCACTTCGATGGATGATTTGGTCTAAAATGTAATTTGTGCAGTCCATTGGACAAGCACAATTATGAATTTATAAATAGAATAAGAAAATTCTATCCATGTAAAAGTTTATGATTCTTTTTCTTATCGATGGATGATTTGGTTTCTAAAATATAATTTGTGCAGTCCATCGGACAAGCAAAATTAAAGATTTTTAATTAGAATATGAAAATTCTATCCATATTAAAGTTTATGATTCTTTCTCTCGTTGATGGATGATTTGGTGTTTAAAATATAATTTGTGCAGTTCATCGGACAAGCAAAATTATAAATTTATAATTAGAATAAGAAAATTCTCTCCATATAAGAGTTTATGATTCTTTCTCTCATCGATGGATGATTTGGTGTCTAAACTATAATTTGTGGAGTCCATTGGATAAGCCAAATTATACATTTACAATTAGAATAAGAAAATTCTTTCCATATTTAAGTATATAATTTTTTCTCTCATCGATGTATGATTTGGTGTCTAAAATATAATTTGTGCAATTTATCAGACAAGCAAAATAATATTTTAGACCCTATATCATCCCTTAATGAGAGAAAGAATAATAAACTTTAATATGGATAGAATTCCCTTCATTGTGCAGTGGACATAATGCTATCAATAGTGAAGGAAGAATCGGCTGCGATTCGGTCAGTGGGTCCAAATGACAGTGGACAATTTTTTTGGTATAACGTTTCGATCCTTATTCGGATCCTCTTCAGATTTATTATTTCTAAAATTACATTCATTATTGTCTTATTTTGTATAATATATTTTACATTATAAGCTTAAGTGTTATGTGTCATGACTGACCTGAATATGTATGGGTAATTTTTAATCATTTGGTGAATCTTGGATAATATTCATTATGATATTATTGTATCAAGACGGGTCGTTTTTTTGTGATCCTTGGTGTCTGCGAGAGGGAAGATTTTAATATTTTAATGCTTGATACCTTTGTGTACGTGTTATTTACCTAAGGAATTTATGTTTGATATTTTCCAAGATTCATTTTTGATCAAAATTAACAATTTTCATTACATGGTGTTTCGAGAGCTGAGTAGCGACTGAGTATTGCCGATTGCCGTTAGTTGTTTTTCTTGCCGGACTAGATGTGTTAACCGGTTTTGGACCGGTTTTAAATTGATAACTGGTAGGTTTGGTAATGAATTTTCAATTAATGGATGGTAATTCAAGGTTTTTCAGTTGTTATTGAGAGTTTTATTAAATTATTGAATTATATATGCTGCTTAGTTTGTCGATATCAGTTCTAAAATTGATCGCTTTTGAGTGTGCTTTAATCTGTATCATTTCCAGAATTAATCGCTTTTTGAGCCATTTTTCATTGTTTAAAATTTTAACGTCGTCAAATTTAAAATTGTGTTTTAGTTCTATTCCGTGTTTTGCTAACGCTGTGTTTACTGTGTTAGTGTGTTTTAGACTATTTTTGTGTTCGTTGATTCTCGTTTTTAGATATCTTTTTGTTTGTCCTATGTACAATGCATCACAATCATTACAATCGATTTGGTAAACTACGTTCGATTTATCCATGTTGTCTATTTCATCTTTTGTAGAACCGGTGATAGAGTGAATATTGTGTTGGTTGTTAGTGACTAGTGTTATATTGAATTGTCGGAAAAGGCGGAATAGTTGATGGTAATATTTTCAGTATAAGGTAAATTTATTAATCTGGAGGAGTCGAATGCGTTGTTATTATTTGATTGTGAATGAATTAATCTTAGCCTTTGTTTTATTACTTTTTCTGTTGGATAACAGTTTTGTGTCATTGTGTTTTTGATTAGTTCAATATTTTTTTGGTGGAAGGATGCGTGTGATAGTTTTATCGCTCTGTCTACCAATGATACAGATTAAAGCACACTCAAAAGCGATCAATTTTAAAACTGATATCGACAAACTAAGCAGCATATATAATTCAATAATTTAATAAAACTCTAAATAACAAATGAAAAACCTTAAATTACCATCCATTAATTGATAATTCATTACCAAATCTAACAGTTATCAATTTAAAACCGGCCCAAAACCGGTTAACACATCTAGTCTGGCAAGAAAAACAATTAACGGCAATCGGCAATACTCAGTCACCACTCAGCTCTCGAAACACCATGTAATGATCGAAACGTTATACCCAAAAAATTGTCCACTGTCATTTGGACCCACTTGTCGAATCGCAGCCGATTCTTCCTTCACTATTGTCTCTATACGGCCGCATACCCAAATCTACATAATGCTATTAATATTAAGGTTGGCAACTTTTTTTCTTCATTACTAACATCATGAATTAGATATACTGGGTACAAAAACTTCCATTGATGCATAAAAAAAATTAAATTAAACCTCATTAGGGATGGAATTTTGACCATTGCTGAATTACATAAAATTATAAAAAATATTGAATTATATAATTAAGTGAAATAATGGATTAATTATGTAAAATTAAAAACCCAATGGAAACACTTTGCAAAAAATGGATAAATCACTCCCAAAAACACCAAAAATGGTGTGTAAAAATTGGAGACCAAGTACATTTACGAAAGTATCTCTAGTTTCGTCTTCTTACAAAAAGTTGTGAAATAAATAGACATGAAACTCACAGCACGCATTACCAAGCACATGTAGTTTCCCAATCTAACCTTAACTTTGCAATCAAGATTTTCGGGGTGGAGTTAGAATAAAAAAATTCGAAAAAATCTTAACAGTAAAAATTTTAAAAATAGGGAAATCAAGTAAAAATTGTCAACAAAGAGAAATTATCAATAAAAAAAAAGAATCAAAAAAATAAAAAATACTTGGCGAGTTTGTTTTTAACGGACGATAAGTCAAAACGGTTTTTCAGTCAAAAAGTGAACACCAGAATGTCAGTGTATGCTTATTAAAAAAACTCACCAAGTACTTTTTATTTTTTTTATTCTTTTTTTTTATTGATCATTTCTCTTGTTGACAATTTTCATTTGATTTCACTATTTTTGAAACTTTTACCGTTAAGATTTTTTCGAATTTTTTTATTCCAACTCCACTCCGAAAATCTTGATTGCAAAGTTAAGGTTAGATTGGGAAACTACATGTGCTTGGCAATGCGTGCTGTGAGTTTCATGTCTATTTATTTCAGAACTTTTTGTAACAAAACGAAACTAGAGATACTTTCATAAATATACTTGTCTCCAATTTTTGCACACCATTTTTGGTGTTTTTTAATACTTGGCGTCGAGTCGCTGCCGCGACTCTTGATATGAGGCATTCCACGCCGTTTCGACCTGGGTCTGACCCTTCACCTCTCCGATTTTGATCGCAATTTGTTATGCTTTTCTAGTACCTCTGAAAAGCACTCAGGATTTTTTTCAGATTTTTTTGGCGCTATTTGACTTAATTATAGCTTTATAAACTGCTCAACTTTCTGCCCAAATTTAAGAATCTGAAAAAAATCACGAAAATCCGGTTTTTATATGAAAAATTTCGAGCGTTGAGCCAAAGTGGGCAGGGGCTTCCTTCTGTTGATAACAGGCTTTTTTGAAGAAAAAAAAAATTGAAAAAAATTAGCAGTAGACATCCGAATTGAGTGAGCCGTTTTCCAAAGTTTTCGTATGAATTGAAGGTGTTTTAAAAAAAAAATACCGACTTCGGTGACCGGGAGGAACGAATAATTTGAAAAAATATACAAGCATTTTTTTAAGGGCCCAATTTGTAGCCTAAATTTAAAAATCTCAAAAAATCACGAAAATCTCGTTTTTGTATCAAAAATGTTGAGCATTGAGTCAAAGCGGGCAGGGGCTCCCTTCTATTGATACCAAGCTTTTTCAAAAATCAAAAATTTTAAAAAAGTAGGAGACACCTAAATTCAGTGGGATGTTATCCAAACATTTTTCTTAAACACCGTCAGTTCATAAAAAAATTTGAAAATAACAACTCAATCAATTCAGGTGTCTCCTTCTATTTTTTTCAATATTTTTTTTTTTTGAAAAAGCCTGTTATCATCAGAAGGAAACCCCTTGCCCACTTTGGCTCAATGCTCAAAATTTTGTATACAAAAAACGGGTTTTTTGCGATTTTTTACAGATTTTTTAATTTGTGTTGTTAAAAATATGCCTGTAATTTTTTCAAATTATTCGTTCCGCCCGGTCACTGAAGTCGGTATTTTTTTAAAAACACTATTAATTCATACGGAAATGTTTGGAAAACGGTCCACTTAATTCGGATGTCTCCTATTTTTTTTCAATTTTTCATACCAAATTCGAATTTTTTTATACAAAAAACCGGATTTTCGTGACTTTTTTCAGATTTTTACATTTGGGCAAAAAATTGGCCTGTTTATAAAATTATCATTAAGTCAAATCGCGGTAAAAAAAATCTGAAAAAAATCCTGAGTGCTTTTCAGAGGTACTACAAAAGCATAAAAAATTGCGGATAAAATCGGAGAGGTGAAGGGTCAGACCCAGGTCGAAACGGCGTGGGATGCCTCATATATATATATATCGAAAAGTTAGTACATTCTTATTACGTTTTCGTCGCGCCATCTAGTACGAAACAAAATTCTCTTCTGGCAACACTGTCGCCATGTTTCGTACGCTGATTGCATACGGTTCAAATGTTGTTCATGTCGGTTAATATCGATCGTCGCGCAATTCATTATTACTTATTTCATGATTCATTAATTAATTACTTGATTTCACGATTAATTGTCGCGTACGGTACGAGTGATAACCTCAATATATATTTATCAAAGAGCTCCGGATTTTTTTTCTTAGCCTAGTTTGGCAGATTAAGATCACCCTCTGATGAGGGGTTGTACCACTCTCTTCAAAGGCCCTTGGCATTTAATTCGTATTCTAAAGTAAGGGTTCACATCATGTATTCAATCTCTCAAAGCCCAGAATATGCTTGCAGTGACACCTAACACTGCAAATATATTCTGGGCTGCGAGAGATTGAATACATGATGTGAACCCTTACTTTAGACACGGTCGTACATACAGGTCTGGAAACTTCCGTGGTGGGGGTACTTTGCTTATTGACGCCAGATGTGTAGTTCATAAATTTGTCACTGTGGTCGCTGCGATCTAAACTCTCTCTGGCGCAAGCATGGATGACGATGGGTGGGGGAAATGAGATAGAGACAGCGCTATAGCCACGGCATAGCCTAGCTTTTCAATCACTCGTTTTTAATATTATTGTAGAGTGTTGAGGTTCTCGTCGTGAGTTCCGGTTTTACCACGACCACGCATAGTCGTCTCTTACAATCGGAGTTTCTTATTTGACTATTTCGTGTGTTTTTCTCACTCGTGCGCTCATCGCAAGGAGGTTTTAAACCTCACCATGCATACTTTTATCGCTACGATATCTCTTCCTCCACCAAATAGCGAATATAAGTCCTTTTCTTACTATTCTCTCTTCTTCTAACCTCACTTCTGGTAACATTCTAATCTCAGCCTGTCTTTGCCGCCCGGCGAGACATGGCTTTCTCTTTGCAGGCTCAGGGAGAGGCTCACACCTCGACCAGTTCCTCTCTCGACGATCTTTCGTATATAGATGCCAATGATAACAGCGGAATGGACATTAAAACTCAACTTGAAAATCTCCGAGACGAGGCTTATGGTCAGTCTCGCAAACGTGCACACGAGCTGGATTGCGAGGAGGGTAATTCGAAGAAGAACGCCTCGTCGAAAACTCCTGTTTCTCAAGTCAACGACAAGAAAAGCGACGATTCTCCTGCGCAGAACGGTCTACCTGCCCGTCTTGCCAAAAATCGGTATTCGTCAAAGAGTTCCGGTCCTTACGTGGTTCTCATCCAACCACATAGCTTCGATGCAAAAACGCCTCGAATGAACGCCACTCGTGTTGGCGGAATTCTCCTCAGTCGCTACAACAAAAATCAGGTGATCGATGTGTTTAGCTCCGGCAAGCATCAGTGCTCGATTGTTCTCGCCAACGCCAAAGTAGCCAACGAGTTGATTTCCCTCTCCGCTCTCTCTGCAGAGGGCCCCACCGCTTTTATTCCTGACTCTTTCGTCACATGCGAGGGCCTTATCAGAGGAGTTCCTTTGGACGTTTCTGTTGAGGAGATCATCCTCCATACCGATTCACCCACACCCATCCTCACCGCTCGCCGACAAAACCGAAAAGTGACAACTGGCACAGAGTCAAATCTGGTTCCCACACAATCAGTCTATCTTAAGTTTAAAGGCCACCTGCGCCCCGATTTCGTCTCGCTGTTTCAAGTTCGTCATCCCGTTGATCCTTTGCACAGCCCGGTGAAAATGTGCTTCTCCTGCCTTAACTTCCACCATGTTTCCGGTCAATGCAAAAGTCAGCCAAAATGCATTCGCTGCGGGGGCAAAAAACACGCAGACGGTGTGGATTGTCCAAACAAGGACGGTCCGCCGTGCTGCGCGAATTGTAAAGAACATCACCTCCCTACCAGCAGATCCTGCCCGGCCTTTCTTCACGAGAAAGCCTTCAGGGAGACCGCAGCGGAGAGGAACATCTCCCATGCTGAAACCAGGTATCTCATCGCCAACTCGGTTTCCCGTTCGAATATTCCGCCTCCTCGCACAAACATCCACTACCCAGCGCTTCCGGTTCCTCGACCTGCAAACACTTCCTCCGCGTCCACAGCGGCTCCGACTACTCACCACCACTCTCAACAACAGGAGCAGCACCATTAACAACGACAGTATCAATAGACTCCACAACGTCATCCAAACCAACATCTCTCGGACACTATCACTCACTCAATTCAGCCACGCGCTTCTCGCAAAGACTTGAGATCTCAGATCGTCACACCCAACTCAATCGCAGCGACTCGAGCAACACATTCAAACTTGCTCCTCGCTCCTCACGGACACACACCTTCACCCACTCACAACGGCTTTGCCCTCCAACAGAGTTCACAATCTCCAGCCTTGCATGACCAATCACCTCCGTTGCCAACTCAAAATCCCAGTCTCAATCTCCTCATCCCCACGATTATTCAGTTCATTAGCAGATCCTACCAATCCTCGGCTCACTCGGTCTTGCCGAACATATCACCCCCATCGTTTCAGCTCTCAATGACCTTCTAGCTTCCACCCAGCTCCAAAATGGCTCTCATTAAAAAACTAAAAATCCTTCAGTGGAACTGTCGAGGCTTCCACAACAAGGTCTTTTATTGAATATTGCTAATGAATTTGACGTCATCGTCCTATGTGAAACTTGGCTTTATTCCCCAAATCCTCCCAAACTAAATGGCTTTCACGTAATTGTCAAAAACCGTACCCACAAAGAACACGGTGGCCTTGCCATCTGTCTTAAACCTTTCTTCTTATATCTGTCTTATACCTTTCAGACTAACCACCTCAACACTTCATATCCCGCATGTTCTCGAGACTCTTTCTATCACGATTCCATTGCGGGTGACTTTAACTGCCATCAGTCTTTTTGGGGCTGTCGATCGGACTGCACTTCCGGCACCTCTCTCTCCGACTCACTTATTGACTTTGACCTCTCCTGTCTAAGGCTATGTTCCTGTTTTAACTGCAAGTACTTGCAGTGCTGCAGACGCGTTTCGATATACGCCGCAGTACGCTTTGTGGTCGCACTTGGGATCATATGACGTCACAGTTTTTGTCGTCACTTCCTGCTGTGATCACTGCGGCTGGCGAGGTAGGGCAACTCCCAGCAACAACATGGCGGCCTACGAGAGGCGTGCGAAATTCATTTCGTCCAATGGTAACGTTGGATTCGTAGCGCACATGCGCTGTGCGCTCGTGTCAGGACGGACACTGAAGTGCACTGAAGCTCGTTCCGTTATAGCAGTGCCATTGTACGGTATAGGACTAAAAGTAATATCGGAACAACACTTGCAGTACGCTTTATAGCCGCCATATTGCAGTACTTGCAGTCTAAAAAGGAACATAGCCTAAATGATGGCACAGCCACATATGACCCTCCTATCCCCAACACCATACCATCCGCCATTGACCTGTCTTTAATCTCCTCACATCTGGTTCCCTTTTGCACATGGGAGGTCGGCTCTGGTTCCCTTCTTAGCGACCATTTTCCAATCACCATCTCTATCGGCATTACTCTCTCCACTATCTCGCTCTCTTCACATCGCTATTCTTTCAAGAAAATAGACTGGGCTCAATTCAAAAAATCTCTTATCTCTAAGGTTCCTTCACTACGGGACCCTTGCTCTCTCACTCAATACAATAACATTGTACAAGCAATTGACACATCAATCTCTACTTCCTGCCCAACTCCTAGTCACAAATCTCGACCTCTTAAATCCCACCCTGCGGTTTGGTGGAATTCGGAATGCAAAGTGGCTCACCAAGATCGCAAGCGAGCTTGGGCCGTATTTAGACGTCTTGCAAACCTAAGTAACTTAACTGAAGCAAAGAAATTAGATGCAATAGCAAAAAAAAAACCTTTAAAAAGGCTAAAAAAGAATCTTGGTTAAATTTTACTAATTCTATAGACTTTAGATCTCCTCCCAACAAAGTTTGGTCCAAAATTACATTTTTTCGAAACAGGAATCTTTCTGATCCCACCGGCTTTTCCAGCAATACCGACTCCCACGATAAAATAACCAAACTTATCCCTAACATTTGTCCCCCCTCCTGTTTTTTCCCCAGCTTTCCTTTTTCAACCGCATTTTCAGAAAACCCCCACCTTGAATCTTCCTTCTTATTCGAAGAACTACAGTCCGCTATCCGCAGGGGAAATTGTAAGTTAGCCCCGGGCATCGATAAAATAGATTTCTCCATCATCTCTAACCTTCCTGACTCTATCCTCAAGCTCCTGTTGGACACCTTTAACAGCTTTTTGCAGAAGGGCCTTTTTCCGGATACTTGGCGCGAGTTTTTAATTTTTTTTTATCCCCAAATCTACCGCAGATAAATTTCGTCCAATATCTCTAGCTTCTTGTCTCCTTAAACTCATGGAAAGACTTATTCATTCTCGGCTTATTCAATGGTTAGAAAGCAACTTGCTTCTCTCACCCTCTCAATTCGGCTCCCGTAAAGCAAGATCCTGTAACGACAATCTTTCCATTCTTACAACGGAAATTTACAACAGCTTTATTGAAAAACAATTCACGGCCTGCATATTTCTTGATATCTCTAGCGCCTTCGATAATGTCGATCCGGGTATTCTTATAGACTATCTTAAAGACTTGGGATTGCCCTGGACTTTTTATAAATTCATTCATAATCTTATTTCTTTTCGTACAATCTCGTTCAAAATTGCAGGTGAAATGCACGGCCCTTTCCATGCTTACAAGGGTGTCCCGCAGCGATGCATCCTCAGTCCGCTCCTCTACATTTTGTACACCAACAATTTGGAAAACCAGCTTCATCAAAACAGTCAGTGCCTCCAATTCGCGGATGACGTCGCTATTTTTTCTAAATCAGACAACCTCGACAACTCTATCTCATCTATCCAAGAAAGTCTCAACAAAGTCTCTTCCTAGCTACACAAAAGAGGTCTCTATATAGAGCCCTCCAAATCTAAATTAGTTGTCTTTTCTCTTAGAACCTTTGAACCTCTCTCACCCTCGGTTATAATTGATTCGGCTTGCATTTCAGGCTCTACTCAGGCTAAATTCCTAGGAATCACACTTGACTATCGCCTTTCTTGGAAGCCTCACTTACTTTGCTTAATTTCGAAATGTAAAAACTTATTAAATATCATTAAATGCCTGCGGAGTACATGGTGGGATGCTGACCCATCTTCGCTTCTTACCATTTACAGCGCTCTCATACGCAGTTCAATGGAATATGGCTCAATAGTTATTCCCATTAGAGACCACCCCTTGCTTGAAAAATTAGAAATCATTCAGCGAAAAGCCATAAGACTCGCCCTTGGTTTTCGAAATTCTACTCCTAATAACATAGTGCTTGCCGAATCATGCGAACTGCTCCTCTCAGCCCGGGTCCAGCAGCTCAGCGATAAATTCATCCTAAAAACTTTTTCTTTCGATGATCATCCTCTACTCTTTTCTATCCCTTCCATTATTCTCACCCTTAGAACGCGTAATTTCTTCACCTCAAACCAATAATCGTTTCTCATGCTTTTCCGATAATTTATGAAATCTCACCTTCATCTTATCTTTCTCTTCCATTTATAGATATTGACACTGGGCGCTTGTTGCAAGCTTCCTTTGCACCCAACGCCGAATTTCTCTCCTTATTCGGGTCATCTGACTCGACTCATTTCTTCACTGACGGTTCTAAATCTGACCCTGATAAATATGTTGGCTTCGCCATTTCCATCTCACTAAAATATCGTATTTCATCATATGCCTCAATATTTTCAGCCGAAGCCTTAGCTATTCTCCACACAATTAACATCATTATATCTAATAAAATACCTTCCTCTCACATTTTCACAGACTCGCTGAGCAACCTTCATTCTCTCCTCACTGTCTCATCATCTAGCAGTTCTTCACCTTTCACAATTGAAATTTATAAAGCTCTCGATAAAGCGGTCAAACTCAATTTAAAAATCAACTTTACTTGGATTCCGAGCCATCTCGGTATCTCAGGAAATGAGTCTGCAGACTCTCTTGCAAAATCGGCTATTTCAACTGGCGATCCTTTTGAAACATCTCTTTCCTCTTCCGAATTCTTTCCCCTGTGCCGATCACGTTCCGAAAAAACAATTTCTGGCTTTTTGCGCCGCTATATGGACAGCAAAAAGGCACCTTTTACATCAATAACTTTCTCAATCTTTCCTCCAAGCCCTGGTTCCACGATAAGAAGAACCTGGACCGGAACTCTATTGTCACCATTTGTAGAATGCGCGCCAATCATTACAATTTACAGGCTAGTCTCTTCAGGAAGAATTACACGTCGTCGTCGTCGTCCTGCTCGTGTGGGTACGAGTCGGAGGATCTCAATCATATTCTTTGGGCTTGCCCTCTTTTTGACACTCATCGCCCCCTTCTCATTCGATCTCTTATTTCTCTCAAAATTTTCCCTACCCACAATATTGAATCTCTTATTGCTAATCCTAGCATGCGTATTATCAGACCGATCATACTCTTTCTCAAGCAAAACAACTTGTCTATCTGATCATGCACTGTAGTTCTTACTTATTAATTTATTCTACCTTGCTTTTTCTCTTTTCGTTTTGAATATTACTCACACTCTACGCGTTGTTTCACCCAACTCTTAACTTTCAATTTTCCCACCTTTTATCATTTCTACAAGAGAGACAAGATTTCTACTGTGGTACTGTCCCCCCCTCTGTTGCAGATCTCCGTATAACTATATTGCACATGGCCGTATGGAAAGGCTGCTTTTGGAGCAGCAATCAGAGCCAGCCCGAACCAGAAGAAGAAGAAGAATATTATTATTGCACTCCGTGCGCAAAGTGACACTTTGCGCACGCTGCGCGTGCTCAAACTGGCACTTTGCGCACTCGTACAATAAAATTTCGTACGATACTAGTGCGAAAAACTTTTTCTCAACTCGTGTGATTGCAACATTCACCTTCGGCTCATGTTGCAAACTCACACTCACCAGAAAAAGTTTCATCGCACTAGTATAGTAATATACTATTGTAGGCTATTATAACACGCACTAAAACGCAAATGCTTATTTTCAAAAACTTATATCAATTATCATTTGGCACCCGGAAAACCAACACCTTCGCATTTATCGGCTTTACGGCCGGTATTGCAATAAGGAACAGCGCTCCGTCTTAGCATTTTTGCCAAACTTAAAAAAATCTTTTCTTTTTATTAAATATAATTTGAATCACAACTGCAGCAAAACACAACGTATGAGAACATAATATCTGATACGGGGATTTTGAGGTTAAGCTTGAGTATACCCAGAACGCGCATAGATCGCAGAGACGAGTAGTGACGAAATTACGAACTATTCTCGTGCTTCGATAAGCAAGGTACCCCCACCCTCGAAATTTGGCCGAGTTTCCAGACCTGTATGTACGACCGTGCTTTAGAAGACGACTGACGAATCAAATGCCAATATTAGCTCACATGAGCTCTATATTGTTATTATAAAGTACGCGAAAACGAGTTTAATAATGTTTATGTATAATTATCGATGAAATGTCATATTCGCCGCTGCACCACTGTGTTTCTGTGTTCTGTTGATATTAAATTGTTATTGTCAATATTAAATTGTTGAAAATAATAAAATTGTTCTTTTACAATGCTCAATGAAATAAAACTAGCCGCTGTGTGTACTACTGTGTTTATTTATGTTTTCTGTACATTTATTTACTCCTTGATGTAATATATTTACATATTTACGATTAATACAAACAATCTTGATTGAAAATGTTCAAAGAAAAACTACACCTTTTCGTGATTCATTGCAAAATCCGAGAGCAAGTTTGTCCCTGTGTCGAGTTAAATTATTTCCGCTCAATTGTAACAAATTGTTGAAAAGAGTAGCGCAATGAGCGAGAAGCCTATTGACGTACTCCTTCGTCTACTGATTACTAGACTGGTCTCACTCATCTGGAATGACGATACGAATTCGCATTCTTGATTGCAGCTACTAATCGCACACGTTTCTTTCTACATGTAAATACCTCTCATCGTGTGTCGTTTACCCAATGCCTGGCAATATGAGAATTCACAATCTAAATTTCGGCTACTTATCACAAACGTTGCTTTCTGCATGTAAATACCTCTCATCATGTGTCGAAAAGTTTCAAGCGGCACTCGTCTGTATGCCAAAATTCTCGTGACACGTTGTTTAATCGACGATGGACAATCGGTGCAAGCCTCAAGCAGAACATTATCAACAAGTTGAAGAGTAAATAGACCACCGTCCAAGTGTCTCAGATAATATTCCTGCTCGTCCTCCTCCTTCTTAACATTTCTCTCAACTTCCTCGACTTTCTTCAGATATTCGAAGTATAATTGCATCAGTCAGTCGACTTCATATTCATAGTGCCATTCCAGATGAGCGAGGGCAGCTCAATAATCAGTAGACGAACGTGTACGTCAATAGTCTTATGGTCTTGGCAAAGAGTCGTGGCGCAGAGACGAGCGCCGCTTGAAGCTATTCGACACATGATGAGAGGTATTTATATGCAGATAGCAACGTGTGTGATAAGTAGTCGGAATTTAGATTGTGAATTCTCATATGGCCAGGTATTGGGTAAACGCGAGGGTGTGCTAAATTCCTCGATCGCACTCGCGACGATGAACGAAATCTCTGATCAGCGGTGAGTACGCCAAAATGCTTTTTCGCGGCCGCAAAAAAAGGAGAAAGTAAGTACGTTGACGTGCAGACACTGACCCCAACGACGGATTACCGTCCTCTCCAAGACGCCATTAAGAAGGAGCTTGACAATACAACCGTCAGATCAGCGAGAAAGCCAAATCTCGTTAACGGCACATTGAAAATCGTCAACGACAAGTTTTCCTCGAACATCGACAATATCGCGAATATTTTATTTCCCGATCGGTTTTTCACGTGTCCGGTCATACAGAGTAACCACCGTCTCCGAGGTTTTCTCCATAATCTGCAAAAAAGAAGAAAGGCATTAAATATGGATATTGTAAAAGAATAATCATTTTAGTGAATATTTTTCCATCGTACAGAGCAATTTGCATAATTTCTACCTCAATAATCAGATATGAAGTGACATACAATTGAAAAGTTTGAAGTATGAACATTAAACATTTACCGAAAATATATTTCAGATTCCTAGTCCTTGTAATGCGATGAATCCGCCGTCTCCGACACCGTCGTCTACAGAACCCATTCGGAGCGTCTTCATCGTGACCTTCTTGTGTTCCTTGGCGCGGCATCACGCGCCTACAGTTATCATTTTCACACTACCTTCCAGACATTGGGTCAACGCGAGGGTGTGCCAAATTCCTCGAGCGCACTCCGACCGAGCGTCATTGTTTTTCAAGAGGCTCTGTTTCAGCGGTGAGTACGCCCAAATGTTTTTTTGTGGCCAATAAAAAGGGGGAATTTACATCAGCGTGCAGACACTGACCCCAATGATGGGTACCGTCCGCTCAGGGACGCCATTAAGAAGGAGCTTGACAATACAACCGTCTGCAGATCAGCGAGAAAGCTGAATCTCATTAATGGCACACTGAAAATCTTTCCTGCATACTCTGCAAAAAAAAAAAGGTGTTAAACATGGATATTGTAAAAGAATCATCATCTTAGCAAATATTCCTTCATCATACAGGGCAATTTGCCTTGTTGCGACCTCAATAATCATATATGAAGTGACAAACAATTAAAAATATTGAAATATGAATATTATTAACATTCACCGAAAACATATTTGAGATTCTTGGTCCTCGCAGTGTGATGAAGCCACCGTCGCGGATATCGTCGTCAACAGAACCCCTTCATAATGGCGTCCCGGAGAGGACGGTAATCCGTCTGTGGGGTCAGTGTCTGTACACTGACGTACTTTGTCGAGCTCAACGCCTCAATCTCGAGTTGCCTCTGGGCAAAATGATTTCTCAGGATGTGCTCGGCGCTTTTAGCGGTATTTTGAGAAAATTGAGAAAAAAAAATTTCGTTTTAAAATCGAGCTTTTATCCAATATCTGCAAGGCAGTGTGAAAATGATGACTCTAGGTGCATGATGCTGCGCCGAGGTCCGATGAAGATGTTTCGCAGGGGTTCTGTAGACGGCGATATCGGTGACGGCGGCTTCATCACACTGCAAGGACCAAGAATCAAGAATCTCAAATATGTTTTTGGTGAATGTTTAATATTTGCTAAGATGATAATTCTTTTACAATATCCATGTTTAATGCTTTTTTTCTTGTTTGCAGAGTATGCAGGAAAGCTCGGACACGGAGGTTAATCTGTATGACTGGACATGTGAAAAACTGATCGGAAAATAAAATATTTGAGATACTCTCCATGTTCGAGGAAAACTTGTCGTTCAATATTTTGAATGTGCCGTTAACGAGAATTGGCTTTCTCACTGATCCGCAAATGGTTGTATTGTCAAGCTTCTTCTTAATGGCATCCCTGAGAGGACGGTAATCCGTCATTGGGGTCAATGTCTGCACGCCGACGTATTTTTCTCCTTTTTTTTCCACCACAAAAAGGCATTTTGGCGTACTCACCACTGAAACAGGAGTCCCGTGTGACGTGTCTCGTAAAAAAACAATGCTGCTTGGTCCGAGTGCGATCGAGGAATTTAGCACAACCTCGCGTTTACCCAATACCTGGCAATATGAGAATTCACAATCTAAATTCTGGCTACTAATCACACATGTAGCTTTCTGCATGTAAATACCTCTCATCATGTGTTGAATAGTTTCAAGCGGTGGTCGTCTCTGTGCTAGGACTATTTGCCAAGACCAGAAGACTATTGACGTAGTCGTTCGTCTACTGATTGTTGAGCTGACCTCGCTCACCTGGAATGGCACTCTGAATATGAAGTCGACCGACTGATGCAATTACACTTCAAATATCTGAAGAAAGTCCAGGAAGTTGAGAAAAATGTTAAGGAGGAGGAGGACGAGCAGGAAACGTATCTGAGACACTTGGACGGTGGTCTATTTACTCTTCAACTTGTTAATTATGTTCTGCTAGAGGTTTGCACCGGTTGTCCATCGTCGGTTAAACATGTCATGAGAATTTTAGCGCACAGACGAGCGCCGCTTGAAACTTTTTGATACATGATGAGAGGTATTTACATGTAGAAAGCAACATATGTGATAAGTAGCCGAAATTTAGATTGTGAATTCATATTGTCATTCCAGATGAGTGGGACCAGTCTAGTAATCAGTAGACAAAGGAGTACGTCAATAGGCTTCTCGCTCAAGCCTGGTTTATCCAGCGGCCGTATCTTAACTTAGCCGTAACTTAAGAAGTTGAAAGTATATATTGCCCTTGTGGCGCTTATGCAGCAATTAGCCGTAACCGTAACCGTGCATAAGCGCTACAAGGGCAATATATACTTTCAACTTTCTTAAGTTACGGCTAAGTTAAGATACGGCCGCTGGATAAACCAGGCTTCATTGCGCTACTCTTTTCAACAATTTGTTACAATTGAGCGGAAACAATTCAACTCGACACAGGGACAAACTTGCTCCCGAATTTTGCAACGTATCACGAAAAGGTGTAGTTTTTCTTTGAACATTTTCCATCAAGATCGGGCCGCTAGCAATTATATTCCTACGCTGGCCGATACTGGCCAGTGTTGCCAGATCGTCCGAAGGCTTTTTCCCTTTCAGAGTGCCAGAATTTCCCTTTTCGATCAAAAAATTCCCACGTCCTAGTTTTGGCTCTAAATTGCGAATTGGCAGTAACGGCGGGGCGCTCAAAGCGCTCAAAGCATCCAAGACGAATGCAACCCTTAGTATTTTCACATTAATAGGCTTAAGGGGAGGCTCAACCCCCTCCTCCACCTTTCTGCTCTCGTCACTACGAGAGATAAAGGTAAATAAAAAATTTTAACACGGCATTTTCCTCGGAGATGAATTTATACAATAACAAAAAAATAGTGGGGCCATTATAGAATAGTGGGGACCTGTACATTAATTACGTAGACCCACTCTTTTTTTTATTCCATCAGTTATCTCGGAGAAAAATGATTCAAAAAAATGTTGCGGTTATGTTGACCTTTTGACTCCCCTTAAGCCGCATACGTCGTGGACGCTTACGCGCTTCCAGCACATATGTACAGTGGACGCTCCCACAACTTAACGCTCCGGGACCGGAAACGCTCCCATAACTTAACGTTCCCCTCATTCTCCCACTCTCGTGTTTCAACGCATGCGTACTGCCTTTTTTAATTGAAGCATGCGTAGAACAAGCGCGCGAAATTCAACCTGAAATTCGTACCTACGCGTTATAGACATACATTTCAAAATCTGACAGCAATATATTTTGCAAATTTTTTGAAGATTGATAAGAATTTAATGTTAATAACTCTAGATGAAAAGAATTGAACAGAAAAAATACATTTATCCGATTGTTGGATGGCGCGAGATACATTTTCTAGAAAATGTTATACAATGTTGCATCTATATATATACATGATACATGCATATACATACGAATATTCTACAGAAATTTCGTTCTTTCTGGCAAATAAAAATTCTTGTTTTTTCGAGAGAACGACTATTCTCGAACACGTAGTCCTATAAAGAGGCGTGCGTGTCTTGCCCCATCAATCAGTCATTTTTACCAAAATCGTTATCTTGTATTATTTATCCACCTCACGCACATTAATTACACTTAAACTAATAGTAACGCTTAATAAATCGTACGTCGTTTGGAGTGGGGAGAAAGCGCGATAGGGGTCGTTAAGTTATGGGAGCGTGTTGCCATGGTAACGCGTTAAGTTATGGGAGCCGTTAAGTTATGGGGGGTTAAGTTGTGGGAGCGTCTACTGTATAAACAGCATTCGCTTGCACGCTTACACGCTTTCAGTACGTGTGTACTATGTATAGATATATATTGGCATAAAAAATGCTATAGGACGTGGCGCTCAAAGCGTCCAATACGAATACATCTATAATTGGTCAATAAAAATTATTATTGAAGCACTTGTTTCGCCGATCCTGTCAAGAATATTGGGAGAGTGTACATCTTTTATTGACAATTTTCAAGTTGAACCGTGTGACATTTTTCTAAAATTTCCCATATTTTGCTGGTTTTGGGACGTTTTTCCCTTTTTCCCTTTCTCTCAAAAAAATAGTGAAAATTCCCATGATAAGGGAAATTTCCCACGATCTGGCAACACTGATACTGGCCGATACTGGCCGATACTAGCGAACATATATTAGATGGAAGCGCCAGGCCCCAGTGCTGCCAAACCCAAACTGCAGAATTCCTCACCCCCACCGTAGAAAATCCCCGATTTTACCCGCGGGAAAATTCAAAAACCCGATAAATACCCACGCAACTCAATTCGATAGTTATTAACAGAAATCAACTGGAAAGTGGATAAAATAAATGAGAATTAAAAATTATTCAACGATTTTTCGGTAAATTTTTTTTTTCTTAAACAAATCAAATGCGACAATTTTTCTGAGCGCATATGAATTTTTTTGGAATTTTCTCTCAATTTTGAAATATTATAAAAAACATTCTGGAATACAAACAAAAAATTGCCAATTTTGTATATTTTTTTGCACACAGGTTTATCGTCAGCTTTGAAAAGTTTCAAAGACACTGGGCCAAACAATACTTAAATACAGACATTCTGAAAATTTCAAAACGGGAATTCCGAAATAGTGGGAAAATTCTGAAAAAATTCATATGCGTTCAGAAAAATTAACGCATTCGATTTGTCTAAGAAAAAAAAACTTACCCAAAAATAGTTGAATAATTATTTGCTTAAACAATTTATGAATAACTTTTGAGCAATATTATTATTGATAATTGTTGTTTATGGCATGCCAAATGTTGATACATTTTTTCCACTTTTTATTGTAAGTACGAAAATTTCAATCAGATAAATTTTTTTGCTGGGATAGTGGGTAAAGCATCCTTAAGTAGGTGGGACCAACATACGTAGTTTTTATTGGGAAAGCGTAACATCGATATAACATATTCATCTATTTATATGGATAAAAAGATAATAGTCATAAGAAATAATACGAGATCCCTGATAAAGCCTCAAATGTGAGCAGCGCGTTTTGCGGAACACATTTTAGGATTTTAGGATTTAGGAAAAAATATTTGGATCAACATTTTTAGTGAAAAATTTAAAAATTTGCAATTACCCGACTTTTACCCGGCACTTTGAATTACCCACGAAATTACCCGCGATACTACCAATTACCCAAATTCCGGGTAATTACACTGTTAAAAAAATTTATTTGATCCAAATAAAACAAATTACTTGAGTGACATTTACTTGAGACAAATCGTTTTTTCTTTGCATTAAATAAAAACAGAAGTTGCGCTCAGTAAGTCATTTTCTTGGTAGCAGTTGTTTGGTCAAATCAATCTAATTCATTGGCACTAGTTACAGTTATTTTATTCAAATGCAGGTTTTCTACGAACAGCAAGCCACAAATATTAGATGGAAATAATTAATATTTTTTATCGAAATACTTTATTTGATCAACACCAAACGGAGTTATTAGTTGCGTATATGTAATATTTTTAATTGGATAAGCCAAAAATACTGTAAGTAAGTAATTTACATTTTTTACATCAATTGTGTTTTTCTTTGGTACAAGAAAATATACCCAGATGCAAAGACTTGGTATCCTGGGGTAACAAAAATAAATTACTTGATTCAACTACTTCGGATGATCCATCGGAACATTGTGTTTTATCAAGCCAAATAAAAATTATTTAATACTAAAATGGGATTTTTTCCTCTTTAATATCAATATTATTTATCTGAAATGATTATTTTATGAGAGCATCATATTTTATTCATTTAACACAAATTCAAGTTATTAGCTGTGTATATGGAAAATTTGTGAGTGAATTAACCAAAAATTTTTGACGCAAGTAATTTAAGTTTTTCATCTTACCGTGTATTTTTCCGGTACAAGAAAAAATTATGTTATATTATGACACGGTATTCTGAAATCGAAAATAAAGATGATTCTTCTGTGGCTTCTGCACAGAACAGGTTAAGTCCATTTTTTCGAAAAATCAGTTAACGACTAAAATCAATCAATTTATACTTTTCGTTTTTTTATTTTTTTGTCATTTTATTTTAACATTTTTCTTTCTAAAAATTCTTTATTTGTTTAAACAATCTGTTATCGTTTATTTGTTTAAACAATTTGTTATTGCTTATTTGTTTAAACAATTTCTTATTGCTTATATGTTTAAACAATTTGCTATTGCTTGTTTTTTAAACAATTTGTTATTGTTTTTTTAACAATTTTTTGAAATTATTTTTTAAACAATTGATTAAAACTGTCGTTTTAATCAATAACAAATTACTAAAACTACAAAGAATTGGTGAAATTATAACCATTGTTCAAACGTATCGTTTTTTTTTTTTTTAATTTTTGATTTTTTTCTCATTTCATTTAAACATTTTTCTCTCCAAAAGTTGTTTATTCGTTTAACCAACTTGTAATGGTTTATTTGTTTAAACAATTTGTTATGTTTTTTTTGTTTAAACAATTTGTTATTGTGTATTTGTTTGAACAATTTATTATTGATTAAAACGAAAGTTTTAATCAATAGCAATCTGATGATTTTGCATTTTTTGTATGTGCGATATATACGAATTACGAGCAGAGTGTTCATGAAAAAAAGGTATTCATAAACAAAATAAATTTTCCCTTGCCGGATAAAATTCGAATCTTCATAACCCTTAACTTTTTTCAAATGCATAGTAGTAGTCGATAGCGTAATAGGTAGCGTGTTAGGTAATTAGGTACGATGGGCAGGGTCGAGGGTTCGATTCCCGGTCGGACAGAAAAATTAGATCGGAGAATTGGGGCAGATTTTTCATTTTTTTCTATTTATCACTTTTTGGGGCCGATAAACTATGCATATTAAATTATTTTGCAAGGGCTATATATTTTTTATAACATGTTTAGGGACAAATATCCAATACGCATTTTATTGAATCGATCATTTTTCCTGTTGATTGGACTAATTACCGGTTAGATACAACTATCTATATCTGTTAATGCAAAATATCATAATATTGATCTAAAACAATATGTAATTCGACCAATAGATTTGGATTTGGAAGAAACTGATGGGATGTTCCATTTAAATGAGCAGTTTCTAGATCAGAGAAAGCATTTTGTAACTTCTATGGAAACATAGACGGCACCAAAAAAGTCGGAAGCTTTATTAAAATGTTGATTTACTTGACTGAAGTAAATCGGTTTGATATTTCAGTCGTCCGTACACTCCCGTATAATCACTGTGTGTTGTTTTAAAAGATTTCATATTTGATCTTATTGAACAAAGATATTTCTATCAAAAATATACTTACTTTATCCCAATAACGAATTAGCGGATTATATACAAATAATTTATTTACTTGCATCGAATAAATTTTATTTGTTTCAAATAAATTTTTTTAAAGGTGTACCCGACGATTGGCAGCACTGCCAGGCCCGTGTCAGGATTTGGCACAGAAAATGTAGTTCCGATTTCTGCCGGTAGATTGAGCGGCTATATATCGGTGTGCCCAACACATGGACAGAGTTGTGTATTCGTACTATGTATTTGTGTACACCGATATAGGCAGCGCTTGCGTCGGTTGGGGTGATAACTAAAATCACCCCAGAGAAATCGTGCCAAATCCTAACACGGGCTTGGCGCTTCCATCTAATATATGTTCGCTGCCGATATGTGTCGAAAACAGTACGGTGCAGACAATATCGTTCTCTGTGGCACATGCCCCTAGAGGGCGATAGCCAGAAGGAAAAGAAGAAGAATATCGTTCTCTCGCTTGTGGCTCGCCAGAATGGCTTGTAATGCGCAAGCGCGAAGGAAAGCGGGAGTGCACCAGCCAATAATATTTATATATTATGTTTACGTAGTGGGTCGTGCGTGCGCAGAATGATCAAATCTGTTCCGCTCTGCCTCGCTTCATCGGTGTCCCCACCACTTATAGAGAAGCATAGGCCGCTAGGAATATAGGAGTATTACATACAGTGGACGCTCCCATAATTTGATACGTCGGGACCGGAAACGCTCCCATAATTTGATTTTTCCCCCATTTCCCCACTTTATATCTGTATAGCACATTTTGAGGAAATTTATTATTTCTGAAGTGTAAGAATTCCTTTTCCGTTGAGAAATATACATTAATTGATGATAACATTTAATTCATCGTTTTTAATTGTGTGGAAAATTTGACAATTGAGGTTATGTTGCCCTCCCAGCACGGCAGCTGAGTTTGGAGTGGGGAGAAAGCGCGATAGGGCCGATCAAATTATGGGAGCGTGTTGCCATGGTAACGAGTAAAATTGTGGGAGCTATCAAATTATGGGAGATTAAATTGTGGGAGCGTCGACTTTATATGGTCACAGTGGTCACACCCCTGTGCACCATTGTGCCTATTTACAAATCGAACGATCATGTCCGTGTTTTTTCTAAGAATATGAATGAATTTATTGAAAAACAACGAATAATTTCGCGAAAGAAAAAAATATCGATGAATTTTCAACGGATCGAACGCTCGTCAAGGTCACACTGATATCACAAGCGTGATATTTCCTATGAGTCACAAATTACAATAAACGCTTTTTCTAAACCGGTGAGCAAGATTTATCCGTCTCTGCGACGAAATGGTCGAGTTAAACGATAACAAAATACGGATAAAAGCGAATGACGAACATTTCATCCCGTCAAATTTCGAGATTCTCGATTTCTATGGCGAGGAAACGTGTTTCGCCTGGAATGAAAAGAATCTTGTTATTTTTCCGTACATTAAATCTGTATCAACGTCGAAACTTTCGGTGATTGTTGCTCCACGAGAAATACGAAATCTTCGTTGTTTCGTTAGTCGCGTTTATGCTCTGTGCAAGCCAGCTGGAATCTTCAAAATCACCAAAACATACAAGTTTTTGCTGTTGAGCATGACTGGCATAGCGAACGGTCCGGCATTTTACGAGGTTTTCACCGCTGAAAACGGTTGGCTATATTCGCAAAATAAAGTCAACAAAACCAACAGACAGTTGTTTCAATTTGAGGAATCCAGCAGTGTCTATAACTTGTGCGATTTAACATTGAACAAAAAGAATTCGGACTGTTCATTGAGATCGGTGATTTGTCAGTCGGAAGAAGGTGACAAGGATGTTAGCGTTGTATCGAACAACAAGAGACTATTCAAGATAACTCAAAACGATGCACGGCTGATATATCAATGCCAAAATAATATATTGAATATCTTTGGTATATTCAGAGGTGAAATTATCGTTGGTTTTGTCCTTGTAACAACGAATTCGGCATTTTTAGCCTATCCGAGAAACGGGAGGCTTTGTTTCGACCGACTTTTCCTTGAAGGCGAGATTCGGGGTTTGTGCGCCAGCATGAGCGATGATTCAAACGTCGTTTGGTTGGCTCACATAGATGGCCTGAGAATTCACTACTGGATGAAAAATCTACAGGACGATACATTCAGAAAAGTCAAAATGGAAGATGCGCGATTGCTCGCTATAAGAACTTACAAGAGCAAATCGCTTTTATGCCTATCAGACGCCAGTCAACTCATAGAAATGGACGTTGATAATCTGGGACTGGGAAAAAACGAAAGCAATGAATTTTTCGCTCTTCGATCGGATATGTTGCGCGGTAGCAAAGACATTGTCGATGCTATCTGCGAAAGGAGCAAAGAGTTGCAATTTTGGAACGAAAACTTGATCCTGGAACAGGACAAGCTCAAGAGGATTAATATCTATTCTCACAAGCAAAAAATATTTCATTTGCCGGATCTTTGTGTTGAGCGAATTGCCGGAAGACTCTTTGCGCGAGTTAAATTTTCCTCGATACTGCCGATGAATTGTCACGTCGTCGCTATCGTCCAGACGGATCGGCGGACGAATTACGGTGTAAAATTTGTCCAGAATTCAGAGACTACGCTGGAACTAAACTTGGAGAATGAGAATCCCGATAGCGCGACGAGAATCCGCCTGGATCTCGTTACTCTGGCTCAGGAATCGAAAGCCTGGTGTCTCGTTCGTGATTACATCAGAAACCCGAGAATCGAATCCGATCCTCAAGTACCGAACGACAGGACGAAATTTTTGAGGACCAAACTTGCGGCTCTGCGCAATCTCGCGAACGAGGATAGTGTCGATATGAAAAAATTAACGGCACTGAAGAAAAGTATAAGAAGAGAGCTCACGTAACTCTAGAGATTGTTTTTTGATTTGTCTATTTATAATTTTTTCGTCCTCTTATATTTTTTTTACATTAATGGGTTTGTTGCCAAATCTCTCCTTTTCGCTCACCAAATAATGTTACGATTAGAAAAATATTTTTGAATTTTGAAGCTGTTTCATTTTTCGTTTTATCATAAGATTTGATGATAAATAATTTTATCATATATAGTAATGTTCTATTTCTTGATTGAGTAATTTGATGCTGCGAATGATCCCTGAACAAGCGGTATTTTTTAAATATTTTAGAGTTTGATGAAAAAGAAAATTGTTAGGTTTGCAGTAAGCTGATAATCGAAAATCAAAAATTTGTCTTTGGACGACGTATTTTTTTACGCAGGGAATGAAAAAAGTATATTAGTTTTAAAAAAAGTGATTGTAATACATTACAGAAGATATATAATAAATATATATATATATATATATTATCTCTGTCATTCCATACCATTTCGACCTGGGTTTGACCCTTGACCTCTTGGATTTGGCTCGCGATTTTTTATATGATTGTTCTCACTTTGAAAGGCACTCAGTTTTTTTTTTTAGATTTTTCAGATTCAATTTGAAATTTCTACAATTTTTTAAATGATTTTATTGTCCGACACAATTTAAAAATCTGAAAAAATTCTGAAAAATCGTGTGTCAGATATTTAAACTTTTAAGCTTATTAGAGCCGGAGTGGGGAGATTTATCCTTCTTACGATTTTCAAGCTTTTTCCGAAAAAAACGTTAAAAAAAATAAAAGCTGGAGTTATTTTACAATGAATGTTTGCTGAAACATTTTCATATGTCATATCGGATTTTTGAAAATTTTTTCAGATTTTTCGCAAAAGATTTTTTAAAAAAATTATTTTGCTTATAAATCGTTCCGAAAAATCTGAATTTTTTTTTTCCAAAATCCGATATGATATATGAAAATGTTTCAGCAACAATCCATTGCAAATTAACTCCCGCTTCTAATTTTTTTAGCGTTTTTTTTTCGAAAGAAAACCTGAAAATAGTAATCTCCCCATCCTGGCACTAAGCATTAGCTAAAAAAATTAGAACTGAGAGTGATTTTACTATGGATGGTTGCTGAAACACTTTCATATGTCATATCGGACTTTTTTTTTAAATTTCAGATTTTCCGGAACCATTTATATTATACAAAAATAAAGAAAAAAAAATGTGTTGCAAAAAATCTGCAATTTTTTTCAAAAATCCGATATGACATATGAAAATGTTTCAGCAACCATTCACAGTAAAATAACTCCCGCTTCTATTATTTTTTACGTTTTTTTTCGGAAGAAGCTTGAAAATTGTAAGAAGAAAAAATCTCCCCACGCCGGCTCTAAGCTTAAAAATTTTGATATCTGACACATGATTTTTCTGAATTTTTTCAGATTTTTAAATTGTGTTGATCAATAAAGTCGTTTAAAAAATTGTAGAAGATTCAAATTAAATCTGAGAAAAAAAAAACCAGGTGCTTTTCAAAGTGAGAACAATCATGTGAAAAATCGCGAGCCAAATCCGAGAGGTCAAGGGTCAGACGCAGGTCTAAATGGTATGGAATAACACATATATATGAGGCATTCCAAGTGAAAACGTAGGGTCATTTCCCTCGGGTCATCAGATCCTTGCATAACTTTTTGTTCGCTTTGATTCCACTTTAAAAACAGCCCAATTTTTTAAAAGATTTTTCCGGCCAATCCTTCAGGTGGCGTGACGATCATTTTTGTTTAAAAAAGGGATCACTGAAAAAACATCATTTTTTTAATTTCCCAATTTTTTTCACAGATTCTGGATCAAAAATAAGTAATTTCTAGCATGATTAGAAAGTGGGCCGCGGCTGCCTCATATATTTTTTTAAATTTTCTTTTTTTCAGTTTCTAAAATGAAATGAAAAAATTAATTCCTAATACCTCTTACGTGAGTAAAAAAATAAAATAAAAATAAAAAATATCATAGCAAATTTTGATATTTTGCATATTTTTCCAAATAAATGAGAAAAATCTTTTTTTTTTTCAATAAAATACTTCAATAAAAAAGGATAACTGATAAAAATACCAATTTTAAAATTCTGCAATTTTTTCTACAGATTCTGGGTCATAAATAAGTAATATCTATCATGATTAGAAAGTGGGATGCAGCTGCCTCATATTTTTTTTAATAATTAACTTTTTTCAGTTTTTAAAATAAAATAAAAAAATTGATTCCTAATACCCTTCACACGAGTAAAAAAATAAAATAAAAATGAAACATGTCTTGGAAAATTTTGATATTTTGCCAAGATATGTTTTATTTTCATTTTATTTTTTTACTCATGTAAGAGGTATTGGGAATTGATTTTTTTAAATTTTATTTTAGAAACGGAAAAAAGTAAATTATTAAAAAAATATAAGGCAGCCGCGGCTCACTTTCTAATCATGATAGAAATTACTTATTTTTGACCCAGAATTTGTGGAAAAAATTGCGGAATTTAAAAAATGGTGTTTTTTCAGTTATGCCCTTTTTAAACAAAAATGATCGTCGCGCCACATGAAGGAGTGTCCAGAAAAATCTTTAAAAAAATTAGGTTGTTTTTGAAGTGGAATCAATGCGAACAAAAAAGTTATGGAAGGATCTGATGACCCGAGGGAAATGACCCCATGTTTCCACTTGGAATGCACATACATACATACATATGGGGCATTCCAGGTCAAATCACGTAGTCATCGGCCTGACCCCCTCGGATTTAGTTGCCGAATTTTTTTTGAGCATATTTTGGTCTAAAAAAAAGATGTTATTTTTTTCAGATTTTGATTACTTGTTTTATCCCATAAAATAATTTTGTTTCCATAACTTTCGAGTAAAAATGAATTACGCCCAGTTTTTAAATTCTGAAATTTTTTGCATCAATTCTACAACTAAAAACTAGTATTTTCATCATAGTTCGAGAGTGGGCCGAGAATAATTAATATTTTTTTTTAATTAAAGAAAAAAAAATTGTTTACAATTTTTTTAAATTAAATATTTTAATGATGGTTTCCTATAGGGGAAAAAAAATGAAGATAAATTGTGTCTTGGTAAAAAAAAATTTTCCTATGTTTTGATAATATATTTTCTGTATTTCGATAATAGATTTCCTACATTTTAGTAATAGATTTGATAAAATCGATTAATGAAGGCATTGAAAAAAAGTATTACTTTTCGGAGGGAGCACGAAAACAAAATGAAAACTTTATCTAACTATTAACAAAAAAACTATTATCAAAATATAGAAAATCTATTAGCGAAATACAGAAAATATATTATCAAAATATAGGAAACAAATTTTTTTGGCAAGAGATGATTTATTTTTCTTTTTTTTTATCCTACAGGAAACCATCGTTCCAATATTTAATTTACAAAATGTGTAAAGAAATTTTCTTTGTTTAATTGAAGAAAAAATATAAATTATTCTCGGCCCACTCTCAAACTAGGATGAAAATACTAGTTTCTAGTTATAGAATTAATGCGAAAAATTTCAGAATTTAAAAACTGGGTGTAATTCAATTTTACTCAAAAGTTATGGAAAAAAATTATTTTATGGGGTAAAACAAGTAATCAAAATCTGAAAAAAATAACCTCTTTTTTCGGGAGCAAAATATGCAAAAAAAAATTCGGCGACTAAATCCGAGGGGGTCAGGCCGATGACCACGTGATTTAACCTGGAATGCCCCATATATATATGAAATTTTGTAATTTACGATTATATTTTTTACTATGGGATAAATATGTAAGAAACGTTGAATTTGAATGTTAATACTAATACTAATTTTTCCAATTATATCGAAAAACAGTACCTTGACTTTGTATGTACAATATTTGCGGTTGCAAATATAAACGTTCTTTACCGTTTTGAAGTATTGTGATATTGACTCTATTTACAGCCATGAACTTTTTATCACGCAACAATTAAATTTGATAAACATTTCCAAAAGCCATTTACGAAATTTTTCCTTTCGTCTATAATCAATCGCCTCGATCGCGTTTATCGCCTGCCCAACTGCGTAGACGATATGAAGCGTGGTGCTCGTAATTTGTTACTGGAAGTATAATAGCCCAGAAGGCTGAATTGCGTCATGTATATAGCTCCCGGAAATCACAATGTTTCTTATTTTAGATTTCTCACTTGTTATATCCGGTGGCAATACGAAACCCCCGAACATATTATCGAATAAACTACACAAAGCGAAACAATCTATCATGCCGAAGTTTGCATCGTTTCAATGCAACGGCAATTATTTATTTATTAATAAATTTCATTCTTCCTATGAAATTTTTAAAGTGAAAAATGATTAAAAGGTATTTTAAGTTCTTGATTAAGGTCTGGAAATTATAAATGCACAAGTTACACGTACAACTCACTAAAAATTAATTGAAAAAACTTATTTTCGGTTTGGGTTGCAACGATGCAAACTTCAACATCTTAATAATCTATCGAAATTCCATAATGGCGATACCTCTAGAAAAAAAATTTCATTTGTAACTTATTGCGAATTTACAAAATAGTACATCTGGAGAGGGACTAACTTATTATTATTGATTACGTATCCTCCTATCGATGAGCCGAAATTATCTGGGATTCTGAAAGTCTTCCTCAAAAAAGTGTGAAATTCAACTTCAATTTTTTTCTTTCCAATTAGGAAAAACTATCGAATTAAAGATTGACTTTTTTTGTTTAAGAAAAATATTTATCAAGAATGGGATTATTATTTTACCATAGTGATTTCTATATTATCCTTACATTAATCGGTACATTACATTTACGATATTCTATTACAGTCAGGACACTATTTGATTTGGAAATCAAATAATCAATTCATCATTATAATTTAAAGATTTATTTACACTTTTGTTACTCCACTTTGATGGTTGCGTTATGAATAAATCACTAATTACATTTTTTAACATTATTGCTGGAAAGTTATGTTTACAATGGAGAGAGGTGTTTTCACCAGACAACAACATTCAATAATTGTTTTTTCAAACATCATCATTTTCGTAAAACTCATTCCGGGATGAAAATAATTATAATATTAAATAAAATCATTTTGGTGATATTCTCGAGTGCATTCGTTCAGCTTCTAAGATTATTACGAATAAAAAAATAATTCTATGGTCGAAAAATATTAAATATTTACTCAGAACGAATTTTCACTGGAATATTGAGAATTTATGATTATTAGTCAACCTGCAAATTCCTATCTAGAGCCTTCAAAATTCAGCTTCTCATTGTAGGATGTCTTATTTAAAAAATTGTATCAAACACAAATTTTGTTTACAATCACTTCAACCCTCGTCGATCACTCAAAGTTTCTCCGAAGCTGGAACCTCGATAATACTGCCAATACTGCAACTCGAGCTTTTTTTGGTTGGTCTCGGTGGATTTTTAACGTTTCCCGCGTTTCTCGAGTTACCCAATCGGTCCTGTAGAGCCTCCAGCGATTTCGCGCCTTTTCGCGCACCAGTAGCGCCAACACCAGCGCCACCACCGCTGGCGCGTTCTCCACTTCCGGTCGCGCCATTTTCCACGGTTCGCCCCCACAATTTTGCAACACAGGCACGAAAATTTTCGGAAAAAACACCGTATAGCAATGGATTGACAACGGTGTTGAGCTGAGCGATAATAAAAGCCCATACGAAGTGATGAGATTTTAGAAAAAAATCGGTATCCTCGTTCGGTCGTCGTCCATCAAGATAAATAAGTAACATCATGATTGTAATCGGTAACCACATTACGAGTACCGCGACAACATTGAGCAGCAATATTCTAACGACTCGTAGATGCTTGTGAAGGCGCACTTCCTCATGCCGGGAGAGACTGCCAGCTCGTCCTTGACGACCAGTCAACGATGCCGATGATGATTTACGTCCTGCCCATGGTACTAATGTACCGACTACTGATAATTCCGAATCTCTCCTTCCACCTGCACCAGGATCTTGGGCCTATTATCACACATTGTAACAAGATTTCGGTTAATCGATGACATTTTTATCAAATTCAACTAAATTCTAAGCTATCGTCTTTTCTTTATTCAAATATAGAAATACGTAAGTCAGGAACCTTTTTTTTCTAATGGAGGGGCTGAAAATACGATTTTAAACTCACAGTTTATCAACAACGAACTTGATAAATTATGATGATGAAGTTTGTATCGTTGTAATGCAACGGTGATAGTTTATTTTTTAATGAAATTCATGGTTTTTTAGCAATTCTTGAAGGAAAAACCGTTGGAATGTATTTTGGGGTCTTTGTCAAGGAGTTGGAATTTTTTATGCACAAGCGAAAGGTGAATCTTACTCAAAATTTATTGAAAAAAATTATTTCCGTTGCGCTGCAACGATGCGAACTTCAACATGTGACAAAGTTTATACACGATAAAAATAGTCTCATGTCTGAATTCAAAAACAATTGATTTTTATTGAAGAAATCGAGGGAATAGTAAAACTTCAAAGTAATACTTTTTTTTCTGTTTTCTAACGTGAAGGACTGAAAACTCTCTACTGGCAAGGCGGACTCTCGACTGGCAAGAGGGAAGATCAATGTATATTGTTCATCCGATTTTTGTTTTAAATCTTCTACTGGGGAATTAAGGATGTATGTATTGCCTATAGCTTTCAAGCCAACAATTTTATTTGATTGAAATTTCCATACTATGTGATACAATAAAAATCTGAAAGAATTCAGCAACATTTGGCATGACATAAACAACAATTATCAATAATAATATTGCCCAAAAGTTATTAATATATTGTTTAAACTAATATTTATTCATCATTTTTTCGGTGAGTTCTTTTTTTTCTTTAATAAATCAAATGCGTTAATTTTTCAGGACGCATATGATTTTTTTTAGAATTTTCTCTCTATTTTGAAATATTATAAAATATTTTGAAATACAAACAAATGATGCCAATTTTGTATATATTTTTACCTACAGGTTTATCGTCAGCTTTGAATAGTTTTAAAGACACTAGGCCAAAAAATACATAAATACAGCCACTTTTTAAATTTCAAAATAGGAATTCCAAAATAGATACAAAATTTTGAAAAAATTTATATGCGTTCAAAAAAATGCATATGCATCCAGAGGCAATACATCCTTAAATGGAGATATAAACGTAATGATTGAAGAGGTTTGGAAAAAAAATACAGATGCAAAAAACTGGAAGTTCATACAATCATTGATGCGTCTTGCCAATTGAAACTTGCACATTGGTTTGTCGAGAAACTCTGGATGTATTCACAATCATTAGGAAGAAATATTATTAGAACATAAAAATATCATGAAAATGTGCTCACCTGCGTCACGCACGAAACGGCCCATCGACTTCTGGTATCGAGAATTCGTTGAAATATCCTCTGATAGTGATATACCAGTAGGCACATGGGCAACAGGCAGGCGATTATAGTAATCGGTATCGTGAAGCAGAGCGATACATTGACGACTTCATTTCTTGGAAAAACTAATGTGCAGATCTTTAAATCACCCGCTACGTACTGTGAAAGAGAAATGAAAATTAAAATGCGATTGCACAATACATTTTTCTGCCAAACTTAATTTTTCATATGCTTCAGTGCTCCGTACAAAGGCTTTGTTTATATGTATCCTTAATTTTATTCATTAATTCTTTTGATCCTTGTCCTGTAATCGCAAATACTCTTCTTTATCTCTGTCCCTCAAAAGAAACTTGACTTTTCTTTGATCCTCTGGACTTTTTGATCCTCCTATATTCGTTCTATGTACACTATACAGGCTGTCACAAAAGTAACGGGACGGTTGAATATTTCCTCAGCAAAGACATTTTTCAAAAATGTCAAGGTCATTCTTGCAGTGACTTTTTACGAGGAATTCAATCGTGACCTTCAAGGAAAGGTCAGCTTTGTTTTTTCAAATGGGAACCCCTTTTTGGACATCGGCAATCGATAGAGCGGAAAATTTCACGTTCAAATATGTCCTTAGGTCGTAAGTATATTTTGACCTTGGAGGTCCTCTAAAGTCAATTAACCTTAAACAAGGTGTGGATACCTGGGAATAGAAGCTTTTTAAATTCTTTCGTAACAACCAAAGTTATTTACCCTGATAGACATTTGGCGCAACATTGTCGGCAATAGGACGGCACGCCGTGGCCCGTGGCGTCAGTGAGCAGCTTTCTACTTCCGCATTAAGCTACGTTATGGCGACACGTAATGCTGTATGGCCGCATTAAGCTGCGTTATGACGACACGTAAATGCTTCACAACGACGTGCTGCGTATTTGCAGCATATTTGCAGCAAACTGTGCTCTTAAACCTTATTCTGACGTTATATTGGCGTCACGTTGTGCTGCGTATTTGCATCGTTTTTACAGCACGTCGTGACGCAAATCTGCCGTCCCATTGCCATCAAGCTGTCTGGCGAACGTCTGGCGAACGTCTACAGCACGTTTGTCTATCTGGGTAGTAGTGCCCTAGCAATTTTGGCAACTGCAAAGTCAACCGAAAGTATCAACGGTTGAATTTGGACAGCTTTACAACTATAAAGTCAACCGTAAAAGAGAATCCTACCAATAATGGTTGATTTAACGGTTAGTCAACCACGGCCATTTTGTTTCCGTTGGATGGTTGACTCAACGATTTCTTAACCGTGCCCATTTTGTGCCCTGCTCAATTGAGGTTAGAGCGGCTCATTGAATCTGACAGGAGTAATAAGAGTGAGAATGCAGCTCGAATAGACAATCTTTTTTGAAAACATTGTTTTAGAAATTATGCATCTAATTAAAATTCACGTTTTATAAAAAGGGAAACTCGAGAGTTTTTTTCGACACGACACAATAACATAACACGTGAACGACGAAAGACTACCGTGCGCCATTTGCCGCCGTCTTACTAGCAAGCTGCTACACTCTCACGGAGAAATTACTATGTACTATAGTAAAAATTACCAAATGGCATGGTAAAATTTATCATTCAGAGAATTCATTAATATATATAATATTACATGGTAACAATTCCCAGATTTTCTGGTAGTTTCTCTCAGAATGTTATGTGAGACCCCGACTAACGTCACGGACATTGTAATTTTTACCGGATACTTCTCTCCGTGTATAATTTGATTATTGGTCGCGTCAAGTCAACTATCAAGTCAACCGGCGAGTCAACCGTCTAGTCAACCCTGTTTAGTCAATCGATTAGTCAACCGTTTTCAGAACGCAAAAATTCAAAGATGTACGGTTGAGAAGCTGTCCAAATTAAACCGTTGAACTTTTACATTGACAAACCGTCTTTTTCAACCGTTGACCAAAATGACAGGGTGACCTTGACCTTCCAAGTCAACTTTGGTTTTTTCAATGAAAACCTGCCCCAGTAAACACCTTTCATTACAGCAATGTAACCAGGAAGTTACAAGTGACATAACCGATGTTACATTTATGTTACGTAACTGTTATGTAGCATGGAAGTAACATGTTTATGTTACATTTGTTATATTCACGTTATGTACGTGCTATCCCTAGCGGATTGGGTGACGATGTTTTCACCCTGAAAAACCACTGAATCACGGTGATTTTTTACGGTGACAAAGTCCCCACAAAATCACCGAGATCTTGGTGATTTTAAGGTGATTCCAACGTGATTCAGCGGTGATTGCACGGTGATTTTGTGAAGGTGACAATCACCGTGAGAATCACCGTGCAATCACCTTAAAATCACCAAGATCTCGGTGATTTTGTGGGCACTTTGTCACCGTAAAAAATCACCGTGATTCAGTGGTGACTTCATCCACTAGGGATGTACCGATGTGACGTTACAGTCACATTACCAAACGTGTAACCGCCATGTAACATGCCTATCAAAATGTGCATATAATATTGGAAACGGACAGGTAATGTAAATGTTATGGAACGTTGTTACATTGCAATTCCATAACTAGCATTTGTAACGATTACGTAACATGCATGTAACGTAATGTACGTAACAATAGTTATATGTGTAGGTTATACAAATGTTACGCAACGTTAAATATTGCAGTTACATAATTCGCAATACACACGTTTCATTACAGCAATGTAACCAGCAAGTTACAAGTGACGTAACCGATGATCCTGAACGAAATTTGTGTTACGTACCTTAGTGCGACCGCTAAAGCGACCAACGAAGCGACCGGTCGGTTTGTGACAAAAATTGACCCCTGAAGCGACCGGAACAGCGACCAATTAAATTTTTTCGAGGTTCGGTCGTTTTACGGTTGCAGAACCGTAAAACGACCAATCATTTTTTTTGTTACTCAGTTTTTTGCATTTTTGCATTTTTTACACTCCCTAACGGATTGAGTGACCATGATTTTAACCAAAAAAACGCAAAAAAAATCGTCAAATGACCGATGGTTATTCTTGGCCACGATAGTGACCCTAAAAACTATCCGAAGGGACCGAAGGCAGTTCGTCGGAGCCGAAACTTTTCTTATTTATCCTCGCTCCCATAAAGAGCACGAACGCCACCGAAGTGCAATGGTTCTCTCATTAAAATAGTCCAGAGTCCTGGTCTTTAGTCCAGAGGACTGCGCGGCCACAGAGCGCGGGTAATGTTCCAACAATCTAAACTTAATTGAGGACTCCGATGCTGATAATACACCGGACTTTATGGGTTCTCGGTGACTTACTCGCTTGCGCGAAAGCGCGCGCCAGCCGGCGCCATCTGACGGATCCCGGGCGAAGTGCCCGAATACCCTTCTCGGTCTAGGTATATACCGTTAGAAATGTGGTCGCGAATGACCGTGAAAACCGTATTGCAAAACGGTTCGCCCGAGATCCGCTAGGTGGTGCCGGCAGGCGCGCGCTCGCGCAAGCGAGAGAGTCACCAAGCACCAATAAAGTCCGGTGTATTACCAGCATCGGAGTCCTCAATTAAGTTTAAATTGTTGGAACATTACCCGCGCTCTGTGGTCGCGCAGTCCTCTGGACTAAAGACTACATATTTTAATGAGAGAACCATTGCACTTCGGTGGCGTTCGTGCTCTTTATGGGAGCGAGGATAAATAAGAAAAGTTTCGGCTCCGACGAACTGACTTCGGTCCCTTCGGATAGTTTTTAGGGTCACTATCGTGGCCAAGAATGACCATCGGTCATTTGACGATTTTTTTTGCGTTTTTTTGGTTAAAATCATGGTCACTCAATCCGTTAGGGAGTGTAAAGAATGCAAAAATGCAAAAAACTGAGAGACTGAAACTGTACTGAAAAATGCGAAAAACCTCAATAAACCTCAAAAATGCAAAAATGCAAAAAACTGAGTAACAAAAAAAATGATTGGTCGTTTTACGGTTTTGCAACCGTAAAACGACCGAACCTCGAAAAAATTTGATTGGTCGCTGTTCGGTCGCTTCAGCGGCCAATTTTTGTCACAAAGCAACCGGTCGCTTTATTGGTCGCCTTAGCGGTTTTTGTTCTAGAAAGCGACGGTGGCACTGCTTGCTAGGATTACCACTACCCAGATAGACAAACGTGTTGTAGAAAATCGCATGACGGCACAGTAACGCAATTCTGACGGCATTATAGCATATCACAATTAAGTAGCTTTCTATGTCCGAATTACGCAGCATATTGACGCCACGTGCCGTCAGATTTACGTTATACCTATGTTAAGATCTAACGTTAGAATGCAGCAAAATAACAGCACGCTGTGCTGTGTACTTGCGTCTTAATTGCAGCACGTCGTGGCTGCGTATTTGCGTCTTAATTGCAGCATGTCGTGCTGTTTATGTTGTAGTTCAGCTAGCCGTTACAATGTATCGCACACCCCTCGCTATTATTTTCACATGCGATGAGGCCACGCCAAGGGCATTTAAGTAAAGTCCGATTAATATCTAAAAAAAATTCAGCTTGATGCAATATGCCACGTCACGTTTGCGCCACGACGTGCTGCGAAAACGCTGCTAATACGCTTCTCACATGCGATTAAACGTCACAAAGAGCATATATGAAAAGCAGTCGAGACTACCGGGTCTCATGATGATGTCAATATAAATCTTAAGAGATGCAAATAGATTTTGCGCTGCACAGCAGGCTGCCTCTGTGCCGCTACGGTGGCATTACGGAGAGGATCGCAGCTGCACAGCAGGCGCCCTCTTTGCCGCCTCTGTGCAGGATTGCGGAGAGGATCAACGCTGCACAGCGTGTCGCGTCCGTGCCATTACGGTGGCGTTACGCGCTAACGCGAGCAGCACGGCGTGCAGTTACAGTGTCACCAGCGCAGAAAAGAAATAGCAGCACGCCGTGCACTTACTGTGCAGCCACGGAGTCGCCCCGACATGCCGGTTCGCTGTACTGCCACCGTGCCGTCACATGCGGACGCACATGGCGGAACGGTGGCAACACGGCGTACCGGCACGGCCGCCACTGTGTCGTCCCTGTGCCGTCACATTTCTATCTGGGTAAAGTCATATTAAATTCCTTATTAATCTATTTGAGTCGACTGAACTGAGTACCCTTTACCCTACCGCTCATCTGGCATAACGGCGTCATAGTCAACCGTTAGTCTTTGTTTCTTCTAGTAAGCAGTTTATCAAATGTAACCAGGATGTTAAAAGTGACGTAACCTATGTTACATTTATGTTGCGTAACCACTATGTTACATGAAAGTAACATATTCGTCATATTCGTTATCTTCACATTATACCGAGTGGTCCACGCAACGTGTACACCTCTTTTACGGCTAAAATATGCTCTGCACAAAAAAATGTTATATACAAAAGTTACATGGTTCATAAGGCTGCACTATGGAGTGCATTTATTTTTTTTATAGGTGGAGGCGCTTCGAAGATTTCAAGGTCAACTTTGTTTTTTTAAATGGAACGGCATATTTTTTATAACGTCCCACACAGCAATATGATGTCTGAAAGAATCCCAGTGGACACAGTAATGTTGCAGCAATGTAACGGCAATGTTACCGTTTGTAACATGTAACATTACATGGACGTTACATGTAAGTTACATGTAAGTTACAATTTCCTACTCAGCAATGTAACATTGTTACATAACAGTTATGTAACGTTATGTAACAGTTACGTAACAGTTATGTAACAGTTACGTAACAGTTATGTAACAGTTATGTAACAGTTATGTAACAGTTACGTAACAGTTATGTAATTGTGTTACGTTACTGTAACTAGAATTAATTGTTGTTAAACATGTTATAAAAAATATATAGCTCTCGCAAAATAATTTAATATGCATAGTTTACCGGCCCGAAAGAGATTCATAGAAAAAAAAAATCTGCACGAATTGTCTGATCTAACTTTTCTCAGAGACTGGGAATCGAACCCTCGACCCTACCTAGCATCCTACCTATCTACCTAACACGCTACCGATTATGCTACCGACTACTTATGAATTCTCTCTACTTGTATAATATATGAATGCTGGAGTGCCGAACAAATAATAGTAGTATAATAATGGTAGTAAAATAATAATAATAATAATAATAATAATAATAATAATAGTATATGCATTTGATTGAGCAATAAACCATGAAAGTTCGTTTTTTTTATTTGCGAATTCCAATCCTCTGATCCCTCATAAGTTATGTAAACTTTATTCCAGAATACCTGAACCCTCATAACTTACGTTACCCTTCATAACTTAATTTCAGAGCTTCTAACCTTTCATAAATTATGTAAGCCCTCAAAACATGTTTGAAAGAGCTGTGACCTCTCATAAGTTAAGTGACCTCTCATAACTTAATTTGGGGGCCTCCGACCCCTAGTGTCATGTGAACTCTCAAAACTTCATTCCAAAATACCTGACCCCTCATAACTTACGCCATCCCTCATAACTTGATTTCGCGACCCCTGACCCCTCGTAGTAAAAATGTTTACACTGTGTAACTTCTATGGTATATTGCCGCAATAGAACATATGTTACATTACTGTAATGTAACAAGGTTATATAGCAGTTATGTAACCTACATGTAACAAATGTTACATAACATGTTTCTTGCACGTTATATAACAGCAACGTTACATAGGAATAACATTGTAACATTACATGTAACTTCCATGTTATATTGCCGCAATATAACATTTGCTACGTTACTGTAATGTAACAAATTTATATTGCCGCAATATAACATATGTTACATTGCTGTAATGTAACAAAGTTATATTGCAGTTATGTAACCTACATGTAACAAATGTTACATAACATTGTTACTTGCATGTTATATAACAGCAACGTTACATAGGGATAACATTGTAACATTACATGTAACTTCCATGTTACATTGCGGCAACATAACGTGTTCACTGGGATCGCTGTAGATTTCTTATGTAAGATTTGGACATCCGAATACATTTTCCGAAAGACATCTTAATGAGTTCCGAAAGTAGTCTTATGCGTCACTTTGAGGGATGATTTTGATATCTGTGAAAAGTTGTCTTGAAGATAACTTTTTCAGACTTCTCAAAAAAGATATCGTAAAGACTACTATTTCGAGATTTCTTCACAAGACATCGTCAAGATAACTTTTTCAGGGTTCCTTTAAAATTATCAAAAATTAATTTTTTTCTTATTTCTATCGTTTGCAAAATTTTTTAATACGTATTTTTATTTATTTACATAGTTACTGGACCAACTGTATTAAAAAAAAAATTAGAAAAAACTTGATTTCATCATTTCAATTTCATCTGCCTCCACGGGGATTCGAACCTGCGACCTGCCTGTCTATCCTACTTCAGAACCTATCACGCTACCTATTACGCTACCGACTACTTGTGAATTCTATTTACTTATATGATATGTCAGTGGTGAAGTCCAAGAATTTAAACGGTTCCGATATGTATCCGAACAAATATTATCACGTAGTCTATCTGAATATGCGATTTCTAATAACTTTTTAATATTCATTCCGAAGATCTCTTAAGGGCAGGCTAAAGACCCTCTCTGTCGCTCTCACACGACCCCTATAGGCGCCCTCTCTCGCACTCACAAGAGCGAAAAGGCGGGGGGGAGGGTGTTTAGCCTGGCCTTAAGGGGAGGTTCAACCCCCTCCCCCGCCTTTCCGCTCTCGTGAGTGCGAGAGAGATAGAGCTAAAACGTTTAACACATTTTTCGCGGAGATGACTTGATGGAATAAAAAAAGAATATAGTGGGGCCATGACCTGTACACATTAATTACGCAGGCGACCCCACATTATCTTTTTTCATTTCATCAAGCCATCTCCGATAAAAATGCGTCAAGAAATTTTTGAGGTTATGTTGACCTTTTTACACTCTTCTTAAGTAGGTCTTATTTCAGACTTCTTCGGACTAACGTCTGCGAGATATCATACGTGTTGCTCTAGAAGTAGTCTTAAAAAAGAGTTCGCGAGGAAGTATTTCTGGCTTTTTATTGGATGTCTTTTACGGAATATCTTGAAGATATCTTCTAAGGATATCTGACAGTTGATTTCATTCCGAAGATCTCTTAAGTTATTCTTATTTCAGACTTCTTGAGACTAACGTCTGCGAGATATCATATGTGTTGCTCTAGAAGTAGTCTTAAAAAAGAGTTCGCGAGGAAGTATTTCTGACTTTTGTGCTGTGTGGGGTAATATGGTAGGGTATTGAATTCTGAATAAAAAAGTATAGACCTTTATTAGCCGTAAATTTAATAGCTAACGAGTAATTTCACTTTATTACTTTTAAATTTTCTTCGCGTCATATCAAACTAGAAATTTGAATCTACTACAAATCTCTGAAGGACAGCGATAAGCCCAAATAAAGTGAAATTACTCGTTAGCTATTAAATTTACGGCTAATAAAGGTCTATACTTTTTTATTCAGAATTCAACACCCTACCATATTACATTATAAAAAATATGCCGTTCCATTTAAAAAAACAAAGTTGACCTTGAAATCTTCAAAGCGCCTCCACCTATAAAAAAAATAAATGCACTCCATAGTGCAGCCTTATAAACCATGTAACTTTTGTATATAACATTTTTTTGTGCAGAGCATATTTTAGCCGTAAAAGAGGTGTACACGTTGCGTGGACCACCCGGTATATGTGCTATGTGCCGTAGTGACGTTACAGTAGGGTTACCAAAAAGTGTATCCGTCATGTAACATGGCTATAACAATGTACGCATAACATTGGTAATAGGCAGGTAATGTAAATGTTATGAAACGGTACTTCGTCTGAGATCCGCCAGGTGGCGAAATCTGTCGCCGAGCTCTCGCGCCAGCGAAACGGCCACAGAGAACCTATAAAGTCCGGTGCATTATCGATGTCGGCGTCCTCGATTAACATACAATTATTGGGACATTACCCGCGTCCTGTGGTCACGCAGTCCTATAGATTGCTATAGATTATCCAGATAGACATTTTGCGTCATATTGTCGGCAACAGCACGGCACTCGAGAGTAAGCCGTGGCGTCAGTAAACAGCTTTCTACGTCCGCAAATGTGCAGCATATTCACATAGTTCACTGTGATTGAAACCTTGTTTTGACGTTATATTGGCGTCACGTTTTGCTGCGTATTAGCAGCGTTTTCGCAGCACGTCGTGGCGCAAATGTGCCGTGTCATATTGCATCAAGCTTATTTTTTTTATATTCATCGGACTTTACTTAAATGCCCTTGGCGTGGCTTCATCGTATGTGAGAACAATAGCGAGGGGTGTTCGGCACGTTGTGACGGCTAGCTGAACTACATCATAAACAGCCCGACGTGCTGCAATTAAGACGCAAATACGCAGCCACAACGCGCTGCAATCAAGACGCAAATACGCAGCCACATCGTGCTGCAATTAAGACGCAAATACGCAGCACAGCGTGCTGTTACTTTGCTGCATTCTAACGTTAGATCTGAACATAGTTATAACGCAAATCTGACAGCACGTGGCGTCAATATGCTGCGTAATTCGGACGTAGAAAGCTATTGAATAACGACACGCTATGCCGTATTTTGCCGTCATAATTGCGTTACTGTGCCGTCATGTGATTTTCTACAGCACGTTTGTCTATCTGGGTATTAAAGACTACATATTTTGACCAGCTCACCATTGGTGAGCTGGTCAAAATATGTCACTTCGGTGACGCAATCACTGCAATATTGCAATAATATAATTGCAATATAATATAAATTACTGATTGTGAGTAGGACATTGTAACTTACATGTAACATCATGTACAATCTGTAACATTGCCGTTCCAGGCCTGTGTTTCGGATAGCAACACATAACGGCAATATAACGGTTGCATTCGACGTTACATAGCCTGTAGTATTTATGAGTGGGAAATTATAACTAACTTGAAACTTACATGTAACATCTAGTTAACATTACTTGTGTTAGATTCGGTTACATTGCCGTTACATTACTGGTACAGGACTATGTTTCGGACGGCAACACATAACTGCAATATAACGATTGCATTCGACGTTACGTAACCTGTACTACTTATGAGTGGGAAATCAGAATTAACGTGGAACTTACATGTAACATCTAGTCAACATTACTTGTTACATTCGGTTACACTCAGTTACATTGCCGCTGCCGAACTGTGTTAACTGGGGTAATTTTGAGTTCTGAAATCAATAGAACAGACAATTTTACATTTACATGAAAAGATTCGGAAAAGATCAATCAACTTTTTCGGAATAAGTTTAATTTCGGACCTCAAAAATACAGGTTTCCATTAAAAAAAAAGTTGACCTTAAAATTACCTTGAAGGTCATCGTCAAGGTCACTACTAAATGCGCCTTATTAAAATTAATGACTTTGGTCTTTACGAAAGAATTTGAAGAACTTCTATTCCCGGAGGTATCCACACCTTGTCTAAGTTTAATTGACTTTAGCGGACTTCCAAGGCCAAAATGTACCTATGACTAAAGTACAAATTGGAACGTTAAATTTTCCGCTCTACCGATTGCTGATGTCAAAAAGGTGGTTTCTATTTGAAAAAATAAAGTTGACCTTCGAATAACCTTGAAGTTTACCGTCAAGGCCAGAACTAAGGTCACCGTTGAATTTCTCGTAAAAAGCTACTACAAGAATGATCGTGACCTTTTTGAATAATATTTTAGCTGAGGAAATATTCAGCCGTCCCGTTACTTTTGTGACACCCTGTATACGTCTCGCAACGTCTACCGAATTTTCCGTGGTTACTTCCTCGTTTTTTTATCGTTCTCTTTATATCGAATATCGTCCGGCACTATCTCGTCTCACGCTCTGCGGATTCTCTTATGAGACATAAGGGAATTTTCTTCACTCAACTTCTCGTTTCTAGCATCTAATGGATTCTCCATTTTCTTAGTTTTTAGCGTTTTTCGCAAACTTTATAACTCGGCTCCACCTCAAATGTCAAAAGAGTTAAAAAAAAATTGATCGATCCTCAAGTAAATTTTAATAACTTTATTAAATATAGGTATGTCACATTGGAGCAATTTTTCTCCTTTCATGATCCTATTATGCTTGTCAGATTCAGCTGGTTCAGCTGGTTTATTTCACATTCCTATTTCAACGAAATAGGATAAAATTAAAGAGGTCTAATTGACTTAAAAACATTCTACTTAACTTGAATTCTATTTATTACAAATAAATTAAATTTTTAATTTTCTCAGTGTAACATAGATCTTCTAGTGTTTGTAGAGTGAATTTTCCTTTCTTCTTTTCGTGCATTGAACAATTTACACTTTCTCTTATCGTGTAAAAAATTTGTCGATCTAATTTGTCTCACCTTTGGCCTAAACCAAAAAACAGCCGGCAGAAATATCGAGGAACCGATAATCCATGTTAGAAGACTCGTTGCCAGTACACGAGGTCCAGTAAGTGCGCTTCTGTAAGGTGAAACGGCAAGACACCGATGTCTGTCCATTGATATGAGCGTAAGTGTCCAGAGCAGCACGAAACCGCAAACAAACTGTGGACAAATCAGGAGAGTTGACCAAAACAAAAATCTTCGATACTAAACAACTTCGCAAAATTTTTCCACAATTTTTTCAAAATGCCTATTCTTCTTTTACGTGCCAAATCGTGCGCGATCCCCCCTTTTGTTTGCGAACAATCCATGGAACGTTCTAAATTCAGGGTGTTCAGCAGAGCCAGAAAAAAATCTCTGACTTTTCCCGGTTTTCCAGAGCCAAGAAATAATTTTTCCCTGAATAATTTTTTAGTGACCCATTAAATTGCCTTATTATGTAAGACAAGTGAATGTGTCGAATCATAAAATCTTAGATATTTTCACGTGGAAACAACAAAATAAAACAAATACAATACCCAACATCGAAAGAAGCACATTCGATTTTAACATATTTTGCAAAACTGTTAACATAGCATTCCTTATATTATTCATCATTTACTTTCTTATTATGCCTATTACATGTCCTTTAGTAAGAATTATGTAATCTTAATGATGCCCCTTCATGACTAACTAAAAGTGCAATTTGGTGAGCATTTCGAGTACTTCATGATAGAACAAAAATCCGAAAAATCAACAATATACTGAAGATAGGAAAAACATTGATTTTGAATTGGATTGAATTGAATTGATTTGATTGGATTGTCATGAGTAGATGAGCTAGGGAGGTACGAAGACATTTCAGTAAGGTAGATTCCTACCTTACCGACGGAGATACTTTTTCTTGAAAAATCCACCATACCCGACGGGGGCTATCATGTCGGTAGGGTAGATTCCTACCTTACCGACATCCTAAAAGCTCCCTGCATCACCGACGTCAATTGTAAGTCCTGCCTTACCATCCTGACCCAAATGTCCCGCCGAACCGTCCTGCATCCTGACCCAAATGTCCTGCCTTACCGGCATCCTGAACCAAATATCCCCTCCCATACCGGCAGTGGGTGGCCTGACCCAAATGACCCCTCCCTGCCTTACCAATAATGATGGTAAGACCCCGCCCTTCCCTACCTTACCGACAATGAAATCCCGCCTTATCCTCACTGCCTGACCCAAATTATCCCTCCTACCTTACCAACATCGATGGTAGCCACCTGACCCAGATTGTACCCACTCGACCTTATCGACAATGGTGGTAAGTCCCGCCTGACCCAAACTGCTCCCCTCCCTACCTTACCGACAATGAGGGTAAGCCCCGCAACTGCTTTCTCTGCGCATACCGGCAGTGGGCCATCTGACCCAAATTACCATGGTCCCAGTGTGAGTAGGTCCTGTGTGTGTGTGTGTGTGTGTGTGTTTGTGTGACACGGAGGAGCATGGTGGTGGTTTCCGCTGCATTGGGATTAGGTGGCAAAGGGTCGAGGTAAGCGATGATTCGTTCAATTCCCATGATTACCTTGGCGGATTCTGTGACCGGAATTTCGGTCGTAGGTGGAGTCGCTTCCAAATTTTTTCGGTGGGAAAGAACGCTCGTGAAATTATTCAATCGGCGCCAGTGTTGGCAACCGTACGATAATTATCGTACATGTACGATAATTTCATACCAATGTACGATGTACGACAGCGATTCATTATCGTACGCGAATGTACGATAATATTCAAATATCAAGAATTTCTTTTTTTCGAACAAAATCAAAGTTTAAGAGGAGGCTAAATACCGACACTAACACCTCGAAATTGCCATCCAAACTTGCTCTTATACAAATGGATGGAATTAAATAAAATTTTAACAACATCATCAGAACAATGGCAGGAATGGAGCCTCACTAACATTTTTGCAAAAAATGAAAAAAAAATTTACAAATTCATTTACCACAAAAAAACTGTAATTGAAAAACTTAAATTATTAAACTTTTACTGCATTTCGGGTAAAACCAAGAGTGAGGCTCCATGAAGAACGCCACGATACAAATATCGAGACGTTTTCGACATTATTTTATCAAAATGACACGCCTCAAGTTTGGATGGCGCATCAAGAGATAAATATCGATAAATTGTAGTTTTATTGAAAAATGAAATGGCGAAATGTAGTTCACAGACGTGCGAGTGAGGGCAGTACCATGGATTCTGACGAGTAACCTATAAGATTTAGGGGGTTCGAATGAGTTCGTTGGCATTAGCTGTAACGCATTTTAGCCACTCAATTGACAATTAATTGTTAATTAATTTATCCCCCTCTTAATTGTCAAAATGTAATTAATTTTTATCCACGGTTGTCGGAGAAAGGCTGGACGACGATGATACGTCGATAATGTAGGGATTGGATAAAAATGGTATTTAGCCTATTCTTAAGCGGGCTTCACACGCTATTGCATGGCATAGCATAAGAAAGCAGTGCCATCAGGAGTGCTGTGATCGTGTGCCATATCCTAGTGCCACCATGTGTGAGTGAGGAATAGACGATAGCGCATGCGCAGTCATCAATTAAGGATGTTGAGTCTCTCTGAAATCTTTTAATGTTAAATGTTCAATAAATAGCTTCTTAATCGTCGTGAAATTTTTACACGCACCTCCTGAATACTTCATGTACAAACATACTAAATTTTCAGAATCCTATCATTATTGCTTCAATCTCCTTAAGGGTTAAAATGAAAAATGATGAGAAAATTCTGAAAATTTGGTATGTTTTTGTATGAAGTGTTTAAGAGGTCGTGTACAAATTTCACGACGATTAGGAAGCTCTTCATTAAAATATCAACATTTCGTTAAGAACAATTTTTTAAACAAATAAAAATATTTATCTATAAACTTCGTTTTGTTCCCGTTGCTTTCAATATAGTGTAGTATTAAAAAATTGAGAGGTAAAAAAAACTTATCGCAAAGTTATATCAGTTTCCATAAGACTACATTTCATTAAATTTAATTTGTTAATGTTAATTGTTCGATAACGAGCTTCCTAATCGTCGTGAAATTCTTACACGGCCTCTTAAATAATTCATCCAAAAACATACTAAATTTTCAGAATTTTCTCATCATTTGCAATTTTTGACTTAACATCCTTAAGGAGTATTACTATATTATTTCTGTACGTACGATCGTGGCCCAGTCAACAATGATAAAATTCGAAAAATTACGTGTTGGGCGCAATATAAGTTCACGATAATATCCATTTTATTAATCAATTTTATTATTTTATTAATAAATAACGCTTTTTTGTTATTTGAAAATGTACGATAATTTTTCGTCAGATACGATAATATTACGCCCCTGGTACGATCAGTGCCGTCTTCCAGATTGCCAACACTGATCGGCGCTGAAGAAGGCACGCCCTGCAGTGAAGAAAGCCGGTAGAAAGAGCTATGTGCGTATACCACGCATACAACCAGTGCCTGGAAAGGTCGGCGGACTCCTCCCCTTTCTCATTCCCCTGTTTGCCGACTTGAGTGCAACAGGGGCCCTGGCAGGTGGCGCTGCAGGAATCGTTAAAGCCGTGAATGATGCTAGTGCTGCGAAGTGTGAGCTGCAAGAGAGTCAAAGATACAACAAGACGATTGAAGCTATAGCTCTCGGCAAAGGTCTCTATCTCAAGCCGCATTAGAGGGGGTTCGGCTTGGATCTGGATGCATAAAAAAACTTGCCCAACGCGCACTAACGGATGCGGACTTACTTGTGTACCGGCGGGAACTTCCTCATTTTCGTGGTGTATTCATGACAAATGACTTGCCGAGTGGGGGACCTCATTATCGAGAAGTGGCTATTGTTAATCTCGACAATAGAGATGGACCTGGGACGCATTGGGTGGCGTACCGAAAAAACGGCCGTAATGTCACATATTTCGATAGTTTTGGTGATCTTCAGCCACCCCATGATCTCATGGACTATCTCGGAGTCGACGAAGTCAAGTACAATTATGCGAGATATCAGGACTACGGCACGTATGAGTGTGGATATCTTTGTCTGAAATTTCTATATTAGTGCTTGTAATTTCGAGCATTGAACAGTCGTGCGCGCACCGTCACAGCAGATTCATTGACACTTAGTCTATCTGGAGTATCATCTGTACTCGAAGCGCAATACTTTCCACCGATTGAGCAAGCGCCAAATAAAAACTACGTTCACGGATTGGTGGAGCTATTATCCTTCAACTCTATACCGAACATTGATAGCGGCAGAAATAAGTTTTACGTGGGCGACGAGGTGATTGTGCTGCTGACCGGAAGTTAAGAGATTGAGGATATTCAAAAGTATCTGCAGGAAGCGCTCGCGGCCAAAGATATTTTAATCTACATCGTGCTCAACAACAATACCCTGCGCAGTCTCATAAAGTGCAATCGAGACATTGATTTCCGGGAGCAAGACTGTTGTTATTTTTCAGGAATATAGGGAGTGGTACATTGCTTCGTTGTAAATAAGAACAACCGGTGGATTCGTTCGATGAGAATGTCGTATATAAAGTTTTATTATACCGGGTGTCCCATTTTAATCTTACAGTTGATTTATTTCGAAAAATATTGCTCCGATCAAAAATTGAGTGGGATGAAACTTTTAGGGTCCAGAGGGGGACGTTTTAAATTTTTTTTTTGGTCCATAATTTAAAATGGCGCTGTTAAGATGGCTGACTTGTTTTTTTTTAATGGAAACATGATTTTTTTTTTGACCAAAAAACTTTTCAGATCAAATCTAACATCTTTTGTAAGAATATTTTTTTTATAGCCCGGATATTTTAGACTAGATCACCATTTTTGACTATTTTAGCGTTATGCAGCATAATGACGAAGCCGAGGAGGTCTTCTAAATCCTTCTCGTGAGTTTTTTCTGAAATCTTCTCAAAGGTGTTCGAAGATTCCACCATTTCACCATTCCACCATTCCACCATCATGGTTATCCCGGATAATACTAAAATAGTAAAAAATGGTGATCTCTTATGGACTGAATAAAAAAAATGTTCCAACAAAAGTTGTTAGTTTTTACTTAACGCATTTTTTGGTGAAAAAAATCATGTTTTCATTGTTTGAAAAACCTTTCGGTCATCTTAACACCGCCCCTTTAAATTTTGAACCAAAACAAAAAATTTTTTTGAACGTCCCCTTCTGAACCCTAAAAGTTTCATCCCACTCAATTTTTTATCGGAGCAGAATTTTTCAAGATAATTCAGCTGTAAGATTAAAATGGGACACCCTATATTATGGGCTGTATCAAAAAAATGTTACTACAAAAGATTTTAGATTTGATCTGAAAAAAAATGTTGTGAAAAAAAAATCATGTTTCCATTTTAAAAAAAACATGTCAGCCATCTTAACACCACCATTTTAAATTTTGAACCAAAACAAAAAAAAAATTTAACCGTCCCCCTCTGAACCCTAAAAGATTCATTCCACTCAATTTTTGATCGGAGCAATATTTTTCGAAATAAATCAACTGTAAGATTAAAATGGGACACCCGGTATTATAGAATGTATAGAATGGCGTGTTCGTCTCTACGACACGTAAAACGGAACTGGAACGCTCGACTCGATATCCGCTCAGGCACGCTAGTGCTCCTCTCGTCACAAACTCGCACTCTTCTCTCTCTCTCTGATTGGCGCTCGCAGGCACGCGAAAATACGAGTGTCATAAACTCTCATTCATTCAACACACTCACCGTTTGAGCACTCGTTAGTGACAACATTTCACACAGCAAATGAAATTGCATTCTCGGTAATGCTTTTCTAAATATATCTGCAGTTTGGTTTTTCGTATATATATGTTTTAACTCTATCTCACGACTAGCTACTTTTTCACGCACGAAGTGGTACTTCGCATCGATGTGCTTGGTACGCTTGGGGAACTCTGGGTTCTTCGCAAGCTTTATAGCACTTTGATTGTCTACCCAGACCGCAGAAGGACTATCACAGTTCACTCCAACTTCTTTTAGCAACCTTCGCAGCCAAACGGCCTCACGAGCAGATGCTGTGGCAGCCACATGTTCGGATTCTGTCGTACTCAACGTTACAAGTTTCTGTCGCTGACTCGACCAAGAAATCACTCCGCTCGCAAACACAAACGCGTACCCCGTGGTCGACCGACACGTTTCTAAATCCCCTGCGAAATCGGCATCACAGTAATCGACACGTTCAGACTCGTCTCCTCCACTTTTGTAGAGTATTCCACGATCTTGCGTTCCGACCAAATACGCGAAGATTCGTTTCACCGCCATCCAGTGCGCACGACTATGTCTGTTCAGGTACTTCGATACCTGGCTAACCGCGAAAGCAATGTCCGGATGCGACACGACCGTCAGGAACATTAGCGAGCCCACCGCCTCACGATATGGCCGTGACACATTCTCGCACTCGTCTTGTCCTCCGCTGGATACAACACAACGTTCGGATCAGCAGGCACAGATAACTTTTTCGCATCCAACATACCAATTTTTCTTAAGATTTTTCCAGCATACTCAGTTTGATGGATAAACATCGTCTTTTCAGCACGATTTCGTTCCATCTGTAGGCCTACAAAACGCGACGCGTCTACTACAGTTATTTCGAACGCACTTTTTCAAATGTTTTATCACAGCATTTAACACTCGATTTGACTTTGCGGCCACAAGGCCATCGTCGACGAACAACAGGTGCGAACGTTTTATTTTAATCTACCGTATCCGTATGACCTTAAAGGCCCACTTCGAGTCTATCAGTTCGTCCTTCGGTTTCTTACTAACCACCGTCCAGGTTTCGTTAGTTTCATGAGCTTGTGGTTTCTAATTAATGGCCTCTAACCATTTCTCCTTTTCAGGACCAGTTACCACCTTCTGGAACGTTTCCGGTGCACGATTTTCTGCACAACCAATCTCGTCCAGATACCTATTTGGTGGTCAAATTAGTCTTCGATCTCTAAGCTCTCGCACAGCTACTTCTCTCCGTCGCTCGTCGTGCTCTTCCTAGCATTGCTCGTCGTGCTCTTCGTTCCTCTTGTCCTGCTGAGGTGGTACCGCATCATCTTGTTCAGCTTCCCCTTCCGACTCGTCCGAAACTTCGACAACATCTCGCTCTTTTCGGTACCTTTTCTTCGGGGTCACTTTCGTTCGTACTTTCTTCAGCTACCGATTCATTGAACACGACATCGCGAGACACAACCGTCGTTCGCTTTGCTATGTCACTAAACGATAATTTGACAACTCGTCTTGGTATCCCACGAGCATCAATTTCTTTGCCTTGTCGTCGAGCTTTCTCCGAAATTGTTTGGGAATATGCGCGTACGCCGTCGATCCGGAGACTCGTACGTGGCCCAGCTCTGGTTTCCTTCCAGTCCACTCTTCGTACGCCGTCTTTATACCTTTTCCGCTCGAGTGCGATGTCCGATTAAGCACGTATACAGCTGTATCAACAGCTTCGGCCCACAACGTCTTCGGAAGTTCTCTCGTTCTTAACATCGTTCTGGCGCTCTCGAAGATAGTGCGATTTGCCCTCTCGGCCTCCCCGTTCTGTTGTGGTGTATGGGGCGCCGAATTCTCCATGTTTATTCCTTGACCCTCAAGATACGTTTCAAACCTTTTGTTTTTGTATTCGCTCCCGTTATCCGATCTCACGACCTTCAGCCTCGTCCCGAACTTGTTTTCGACGAGTTGATCATCCATCTTGAACTTTTCGAACACGTCATCTTTGTACCTGAGAAAACAGTACAACAACCCGAGGCTTCATCTATGAATGTTACAAAGTAACTCGCGCCACCCTTTGACTTCACTTGGATTGGTCCGCACATGTCGGTATGTACGCACTCACCCGGCTTCACTTTTCGCGAATTCGACTTTTCTTTAAACGGCTTTATATGCGCCTTTCCGAGCTGGCACGGCTCACAGAAAAACTTTTCTGCATTTTTCAACTTCACACTGGTCACAAGATCGTTTTTCACCGTGTCCTCGAGTGCACGCGCTCTGACATGACCCAAACGCTCGTACCATGTTTTTAAGGGTACTCAGTGAGCGTCAAAACACCGATTTTCGAACATAAATATAAATTTTCTGAGGATTGGTGTCAAGTTCATCAATGGACTATCATTTGACATATCAAATGTAGAAATTTTTGGCCCTAATTAGAACCCTTAAGGTCCAGCGGTTGTCTCATAAATAAATTTTTGACTTTCACACGCTGCGCGCAATCCTGACTAAACCGCTTGATGGATCTTATCCTGCGACACATATTTTTTTTAGGTCCTTATTATGGAGTTACAGGTCACTTTTTGAATTTTTGACCCATCTGTGGTTTTCAGAGCATTGCACACAATACAATTGTGATTTCAATGAAAATGTGTCGCTTACAAGCGGTCCGGAAAAGTATTACAAAGAAAATGAGACGTCGTAGGATAAGATCCATCAAGCGGTTTGGCCAGGACCGCGCGCAGCGTATTCGAAGATCCAGGTTTCGGGAAACAGCTTCCCAAGTCGAAGGTGTAAAAAGAGGTTCCTTCAGTCCTCGGCTCCACTCATTAATGCACCTGCATAACGAACCATAATTGTAAAGGTTATTACACGAAGAAAAACAAATTTTTTACGCACTGGACACGGTTTTTCAATTTTTATGTTCTTTATTGATTTTAATAAAAAGAATTATTATTTAAAAATTGCTATAAATTAAAAAATAACTCGAAACTGTGCTATTGACAGTTTAGAGGTTATAATCTGTATACAAGGCACAACATCCAATTCATTCACTGAAAAATTTTTAGATCAGTATGAAAATTAATTTTATTATTTCGCAAACACAGCGAACACCGTTGTTTTTAAAAATCATTTATTACAATAAACATATGAACATATGAATATATGAAGTGTCACTAGCCACTGTGGAACTGCTCGTGTCGTTTGTCGAGATCGAAAAAGCACTTGCACGTAATTTCTCGATTGATCAGCGTAAATCTCTAATATTACATTTGAAAAAAATAAACAAGAAACAACTGATAAAAATAATTGAATACAAAAAAAATAAACCACACGCGAACGTGTGGTTCGCAACTCACTAAATTTTACGAGGCACTTTCTAATCACTTTAGACGATTTTTCTGATTGGCCCGTAGAATTGTAAGGACCAATCATTGGTGTGCAGAGTTGTAAAAGCCAATCACATCTTTTGAGCGTTTTGGTTGGTCCATACAAGTATCATATGAAAAATTTCAATATTTTGCATATTTTTCGAAATAAATGAGAATATTTTTTTTCAATAAAATATTTTTCTCATTTACTTTGGAAAATATGCAAAATATAAAAACTTTCCAAGACATGTTTTATTTTTATTTTACTTTTTCACTTCTATAAGAAATATTAGAAATTATTATTTTCTTTTTAATTTTAGAAACTAAAAGAAAAAAATTATAAAAAAGAAAAGAGGCAGTCGCATCCCACTTTCTGTTCATGATATATATTACTTATTTATAACCCAGAATCTGTGGAAAAGTGCAGAATTTTAAAAATGGATTTCGAAATTTTCAAAATTCTTCTTTTACTGATTCGTCTGTAACTTTGCAATTTTCAAAATTGGGGTCTATGGCTTGGTAAAAAGGTGCAAAAGGGTTCGTAAAACTCGAACAAAAAATAATAAAAAAATATTTTTTTGCGATTTCACGCTGACTCGGTCCCCTTAAGTCAGCCGATGTTGGGTTGATTTCCGCCGTTTTTTTCGGTGTCACCACGCGAACGAACATCTGATAAATCGCGTTGCCTTGATCTACCCCGGTCATCACAACTTTGTCCCTTAACGATATCGTCACGTGATCGACGTTGATCCCGATAAAGCAACCTTTCTTTGCGCAGGCGGCTATAGACAGCAAATTTTTCTTTATCTCCGGAACATATAGTACACGCTCGAGTAGTACGGGGATCCAACATACGTCGACAAACGCTTCGAGATTGATGCTCCCCTCTCCTTCTACTTTGCACTCAACGTCGTTGCCCAGCACTGCCGTACCACCAGCGCCCATGCGGAAAGTCTCGAACCACTCGCGCCGATGAGAAATGTGTCGAGATGCCCCACTGTCACCAATCCAGGCGTCTACTTTATCGACCGCCAGTAGTCGTCTTACTTGCTCTGCCGAGATACCGACACGCTTCAACGGCGTCGTCAACCAACTCTCTTTTACCGCGGCCACAAGATTTACCCGAACTACTTCCGTCTCTTTCTTTATCCCCACCACTTCTTTTCTTTTGTGAACAGTCGCGCGCGTAATGTCCTTTTTCGTGACACTTGAAACATTTAATGTCTTTCATGTCCTTTTTTTCTTTTTGTTCCGAGTTCACCGTTTTTTTCTTCGACCGCGTCACCGTTCTGCTGGTGTCTCGCTTCCTCGTTCACAAGTCGTTCTGTTAGTCTTCCGATTGTTTGCTTTTCCTCATCGACATTGTCCCACGATGATTGGAAACCACTGTAACTCGGGGGTAAACCGAAAAGTATCGTCGCTATGACGATATCATCGGGCATTTCTCTACCAACATTTTTCAGCTGTAGTGCCAAATTCTTGATTTTCGACACTTACTGCACCACCGTGTCTCTCTGTTCCATTTTATAAGATTGAAACTTTTTCAACAAAAGCAACTTGCTCGAGGCCGATTTTTGTTCGTATTGGCTGCACAGCGCGTCCCACATTTGTTCCGTGGTTTCACAGGTAATTAAGGATATTTTCTGCGACCTCTCAAGAGTCGTCAAAATCAGTACTTTTGCACTCGCGTCCTTTTCCTCCCCCTTCCCAGATAGAAAAACGTGCCGCGAAATTGGTGAGTGACGGCACGGGAGCGTCACGGTGGCGGTACGTTTCGGCCCGCCGTGTCGCCACCGTGACGTTATGTGCGACCGAATGTGACGCCACAGTAGCGGAACGGCGTACCTAGGGACAGTGTGGCGTCACCGTAGCGACACGGACACGGCACGGTGTGCTCCTCTCGGGCCCGTCATTCGGCCACTGTAGCGTCACAGTGATGGCACGCCGTGCAGGTGAAGTAGTTCGACTAGTCGCCCGAAGGTGTCGCAGACATTCTCAGATGCGAATAAGCGACGCGAGGAGCATATAAGAAAAGTCCTCGAGAAGCGGATGCGTCTCATGCTGATGTCAATATAAATTTTTAAAGGGCTCGTATAATGCGCTGCACAGCGGGCCGTCTCTGTGCCGCTACGGTGGCATTACGGAGAGAGCAGCACGCCGTACACTTACTGTGCAGCCACGGTGGCGACACGGTGGACCGTCACGTAACGCCACCGTGATGTCCCTGTGCCGTCACATTTTTTCGCTGCACAGCGGGCTGCCTCTGTGCCGCTACGATGGCATTACGGGTGCACGCCGTGCACTTACTGTGACGCCACCGTGTCGCCACAACATGCCGGCACGCTGTTCCGCTACTGTAGCGCCACATTCGGTCGCACATAACGTCACGGTGGCGACACGGCGGGCCGGAACGTACCGCCACCGTGACGCTCCCGTGCCGTCACATTTCTATCTGGGTTGTTCCTCATCACCGCTGTAGCGTCCACCGCCAACACATCCGTGCCATTCACGACCCGGTGCACCCGCGCTGACCTGAGCGAAGACAGCATTTCGAATTTCCAAGTTATGAAATTCGTTCCATTCAGTTTCTCGACATGTCGCACTGAAATATCGTTCGCCATTTCAATTCATCGTCTCGACCGCGCACACTATTTCCGATAAATCGCCCGACACGATTTTCGCTCTCGGAAAAATACACGCACAATGGCTGCCACATGCCTCGCGGTACGACCGACGCACAGTGGGGCCAAATCCCAAAAAGCTGGGCAAAAGTCGAAAAATAAAGTTTAAGTTTCGGTAATTTTTAGTCGTGGGTTAGGTGGGGGAAGAGTCCGAAGGTTAAATTCTTGGCATCAGCGGGCCCTAACCCTTATACCTGCTTTAGTACGGCAGTTGAAAGAGAGACCTCGAGCGATCTCGACGCATCGTGCAGTAAATGACCATTTCAACACTGTATTGAACAGGACGCCAAAACTTTACAATATATCCGATTCAAATTTTTTCGAATGGAATCAACAGCTGAACGTGAGTAGAAAATCATTGTGTAACTGAAAATTGATAATAATAGTTCATGCGATAATAATAAATGAATCATTTGTACGAAAATTCACGGAAAATTACAAGTGAAAATTCTAAAAACGTAGAGAGAAGTTGATAAGTTCCACAGTGTTCCACGAGCTGACCTATCACATGTTGTAGATGGATGTATTATTGAATGGAAAACATCGAAAATGGCTGCGCTTAGCTGCGCGCGTGTCATTGCTACGAGTTTTTGCAATATAAAACACAGTTTTCTGAATTTCGTACATTAACGACGCGGAATGTCTTTCTTGAATTGAATCTTTTTCTTGAATTTTGATGCGGTCTTCATTGTACACTGAAATACATTGGCACCCATCCAAGCAGCGTGTCGCGGTCGGACGAGTTGAAGAGCGCTATATCTATATATAAGGGATTCTCTGTCAACTCAGCCACTTTTTTTCGACCATCTCAGATGTGCCCCATAATTGGTTATATTAAAGTGCTACTAATTTGTGAATTTCTTCACATTTTAAAATTAAAAATTTTACAAATCGCCGTTTTCTTTCCAAATGAATATATCTCGGAAATTTGAAGTAATTAAAAAAAAATGTCTGCACATAAAAGTTGTAGTTTTGTGTTAGCATTCGAGCGGAATATTTGAAATAGTTTTTACGTTCCGGTAACGCTGATTTCTTTACCAAAAAATAGAATGATTATTTTTTTATTCAAAAAAGGCCACTTTTTTTGACTGAAAAAATTAGTCTTTCAGTATATCTGACGATATCGCGAAAAGATCACTAGAGTGACAGGGATCGAGGTTCTAGGGTAAAAAAATGAAACCACACAAATTAATTTTTTTCCTACCGAAACCTGTGGCTGAGTTGACAGAGAATCCCTCATATACCTCTTAGTTATATGGTTAAGCCTCAGAGGGGAGAGAATATCAGAGAGTTTAATGTATTGAGTTCTATGGACCGTAATTCTTTTTTATGCATATTTTATTTTTATTTTCAAATAATATTTAAATATAAATAATAGAAACGAGGTTGAATATGGAATTATCCATCTATATAGATTATATATTTTTCAATTTTAGAATTAGTCGCTGATGAACGTGGAGGATGTGGCTTAACAAGGAAGGAAATTTTTTCGATCACGAAAGGTCACCTGAGTGGAGGAGTGCCTGAAACGTATGCAATAATCGAAAATTTGTGTCCACAAAATTGCAACGCCCCTTCGCTCTATCAGACAATGCAAAAACTGCCCTCCGCAAGTTGTTGCACCTTTTGCATAAAAAGGGGCAGCACGCATCAAGACACTTGATTAAGCGATTCCATGTGATATTGCAGACAATTTCGAGTGGCCATGAAATCGATTTCCTAAAATTCCAAGATTAAGCCTTACAGACAGCTCGGAACTTTGTGCAACTATATCCGTGGTTCTACATGCCAACTTCGGTACACAAGATATTGATCCATGGTGCAGAAGTGATAAACTCAGCAATATTGCCGATAGGGCAGATGTCTGAAGACGCCCAAGAGTCTACTAATAAGTACATTAAAAAGTTTCGTGAAGATTTTGCAAGAAAGTGTTCCCAAGCCAAAACAATGGAGGACATTTTTTTACGGTTATTATGAATATCCGATCCCTTTATTTCGAGTTTGTGCGAATTACCTCGAAAAAATACAAAGTCGTTCCTTCCAAAAGCACTTTCATTTTTAGTTGCGCCACGTATACCAGCAAGTACAGGAAGTTCCAGCGATTTAATGGATGAATCAACTGATTGTGCATCATCTGATTCTTCAGATGACGATCTCTGAACTTTTAATCGACTGATTGTATGTTTATCCTATTATATATCACATATGGATATATTTTGTACATTCTCTATAAAAGTGATTTATGTCAAATGCGCCGTTTTGTTTTTCTTTCAAATTTTAACTTCGGATTCATAATCAACGCCTCCGAAAACCCCCGAGTACTGACTTTTGGTCGAATTTATAACGCTTTCGACTATTTTCCAGCTTTTTGGGACTTTAAATCCGCCATTTTGTTTTTATTTCAAATTTTGACTGCGGATTCATAATCAGCGACCCCGAAAACCTCCGAGTACTGACTTTCAGCCGAATTTATGACGCTTTCGATTTTTTGCGAGCTTTTTGAGACTTCAAATCCGCCATTTTGTTATTATTTCAAATTTTGACTTCAGACTCATAGTCAGCGACCCTAAAAACCCCCGAGTACTGACTTTCAGCCGAATTTGTAACGTTTTCGACTTTTGACCAGCTTTTTGGGATTTGGCCCCACTGTGCGACGTGTTGCCGAACACTTCTCGACTTAACCGCACAATTATCCCACTCCTCTCAAAACGCCTGGGCCCATACCCTGTTGTTATTTTTCAGGAATATAGGGAGCGGTAAATTGCTTCGCTGTAAATAAAAACAACCGGTGGATTCGTTCGATGAAAATGTCGTATATAAAGTTTTATTATATTATAGAATATACAGAAAGGCGTGTTCGTCTCTACGACACGTAAAACGGAACTGGAACGCTCGACGCGATATCCGCTCAGGCATACTGGCGCTCCTCTCGTCACATACTCGCACTCTTCTCTCTCTCTCTCTCTCTCTCTCTCTCTCTCTGATTGACGCTCGCAGGCGCGCGAAAATACGAGTGTGATAAACTCTCATTCATTCAACAAAGACTCCATTGCCGATCTTTTGGGCTTCACCCACCGTGAACTGCAGTGTAATACAGCCCACCGCTCAGAATTGCCCATCGCTATTCTCAGAATAAACGCGCTGAGAGTTGAGTGCAACGTAACATCGGGAGCGTATATAAACGAGCGCAAAGTTCACACGATACACGATTTTTTCCCGACTGTACCACCAGGATATAAGATCATCGAAGTACCATCACAGACCATTTACATTCCAGTCGTCGTCAAAGTCATTGACCGCCTGCAATTACGCATAGTCGACGGAACTTGGTGAACTTTCGCGGTGAAATTATTACCATCAGAGTGCATATCAAGGTGGCGACGGTATAATTATGGGAATCGTCTTCGAGAGGAGAACTGGTAGTAGCTATAAAAGAGAATCAACATGGCGTCCAACCATCAGTCGTCCACGAGCGCTGAAGGCACTAACTAACTAATTTGCTGCTGCTGGAATGGAGGAGACTCTGCACATTCAATCGCCCGTCATATTCGACGAATTGGTGTCGCATTACGAGATTCATACACATCAGCCCTACACCTCATCGGCTTTCAACAACAGCGATGAGATCCGGATATAAATTAATTCTCCATCAGTATCTGTCTCTTACCCGCACGGAGCTCACTACATGTGTGCGGAAGATTAACTAAGGCAAACGGCTCCGCAGTCACAGCTACAAAATTTGTCAACAACGCTGTACTTCGTCTATTTGAGGAAATACGATATGAGATCAATGCCATGGAGATCGATCGAACGAAGAATGTTGCTCTGGCATGTCTCATCAGTGGCGTAGCTACACTTTTAGCGCCCTGGAGCAAAATTCTTCAAGCGCCCTCTCCCATTTTTTGAACGATCGATTGTAACATTGTAACATTGTAACATTGTGACATTGTAACTTTGCGTGCAATGCCTGTTTATGCTTGCACGAACCCGCTCAAGCGGGAGGATCGTCAACGCCGTTCACCCAGTGCACCGTCTAGTCACCCACAGCCACCCTTGTTTATTCCTCCGCCTTGGTGAATAGTTTTTACGTTTTACGTTTATAAAGGTTTATAGGAGATATCTTGATGTTGATATCGCTGTTAACAGCTATCAAACTTTCACTATAATGTCGCAACTAATTCTCAATAAGAAGAAAGCAAGTGGTGCAGAAAATCGAAAAAAAAGCAGAAAAACATGAAGCGGAATCCGAGCTTTTGAAGAAAGTGCCAAAGCTCTCTACGTTTTTTACGAAAGCCACGGTTCCTCTTAGCAACAATAGCAACGAAAGTCTTCCGTGTTCGAGCGCTGATAGTGATTCTCCACCTTTTGTAATCGCGAACTTGGAACAGCCAGAGCCAGAAACAGATGATGATGTCGATACTTCGAACGTGGTCCAGGAACATCGAAGAATCATTCGTTCGTCTGACAAAGCCGACTGGCCTGAAAATCCGACGGCGGATGAAAAGCGAGAAATAATAAAAATTGGTCCATGTCAACCTAGCGGTCCGTTTCCAGTCGACAAAGAAGGTCGCAACCGCAATCGAAGTTTTGATCAAAGCTTCTACGTAAAGAAAAATGCAAAAGAATCTCTAGCATTCAGAAGACACTGGCTGTGTTATTCACCAAAAATGAACGTTGTTTATTGTCTCGCATGCTGGTTGTTCGACACGACGCGAAATAATCAGTGCTTTGTGAACGGTACTGCTGATTGGGCCCACTTGGGTCGCAACATTGATAGACACGAAAATTCGACGCAGCATGCAATATCGTGTGAAACGTACGACCGCTGGAAAGCAGAGAAGAATATTGAGTCGTTGCAACGCGCCCAATCACGAGACGCTTCAAATTATTGGCGTTTAGTTCTGAGACGGATTTTCGATGTAACACTAACGCTTGCCACAAACGATCTTCCGTTCCGAGCTCATAGGATTGAAGATGGTTTGACGACTACAAAAGGTAATTTTCTTGAATTCATTCATCTATTATCCCGATACGATCCGATTCTGGAAGAACTACTCAAGCGTCCGAAAGGAGCGGTGAACTATTTGAGCCCGCAAATTCAAAACGAAGTGTTAGAAATTCTATCGAACAAAATAAACTCGCAGATCAGACAAGAAATTAGAGATGCTGCATTCGTATCGGTTATAACAGATTCGACACAAGATCTGTCTAAGATTGATCAACTCAGCACTGTGTTTCGATATGTGTCATGCAAAAAAGATAAGATCGGCAATATTGTTGGAATCGATATCAAGGAGTCATTCGTTGGGTTCACTGAAGTTAAGAGTCAGACATCGGCTGCACTAGAAGATACTCTACTCAAAGTGATTGAAGATTTTACTGATATTACAAAATTACGCGGTCAGGGTTACGATGGAGCTGCCAATATGAGTGGAGTGTACAACGGTCTCCAAGCACGATTGAGCCGAAAAAATCCGTATGCTCGATACATTCACTGTTGTGTGCACAACTTAAATCTCGTTATCAACGACGCCGTTCGAAACATCCCGGAGGTCCGCAATTTCTTCGACAATCTGGAGCAGCTATACGCATTTTTCAGCGCAATTACTAGGTGGTCGATGCTCATGGAAGGGCCAATGAAACAAACTCTGAAAAGAGTTTGCCCTACAAGATGGTCATCGCGCATTCAAGCTATCGATTCACTACGTTGTCGATATTTCGATGTCATGAAAATCTTGTCGTACCTTTCTCTCCAAGGGAAAAATAATGCCGAAAAGACGCAAGCCAATGGGTTGATGAAACATTTCGGAAAGTTTTCGACGGTTGTGTTGATCGTACTACAAAACAAAATTCTCGGTGCCGTTGATGTCGTATCAAAATCACTCCAGGCGAAACAAGAGGATATCGGAAAAGCAACTGCAATGCTAGCCTCGCTTGTCACAGAATTCACCGAAATGCGGAGAAACTGGGACATCTTGAAGAACGATGCGAAAAAAGTGAGTGAAGAGTGGAAGATTGATCCAATCTTTCTGAACAAGAGAATCGACCGTGCCCGTAAGATGTTTGACGAGCTCCATTCGGATGAACGACTGCAAGACGCAGAAAAAAGGTTTGAAACCCAAGTCTTCAACCGTAACCTTGACATCGTAACCACTCAATTGAAAATTCGTTTCGAGGCACTGGAGGAGATTTCGAAAACGTTCAGCTGTATATCACCGCGTAATTTGCTCGAAACATCGGACGAAGATATAATCGCCAGTGCGAAAGCACTGGTTAATGCCCTTCCAGAAGATATCTCTCTGAACGTCGGAGCACAGTTGCTGCGTCTAAAGACATGCTTTTCTAACCAGTTCGAAAAGATCAGGTCAATCGAAGAACTCACACGGTTCCTTCTTGTTGATTGCCAAGCGTCGAGTAGTTTCTCGGATGTTTTCACAGCCTGCTTCATATTTCTCACTTTGCCAGTAAGCGTTGCGACAGCTGAGAGGAGTTTTTCGAAACTCAAACTTATCAAGACATACCTGAGAACCTCTATGTCGCAAAGTCGTTTGACTGCGCTGGCGACAATCTCTATCGAACGACAACGAGCCAAACAACTCGACTTAGATACTCTGATCGACGAATTTGCGGAAGTTAAAGCAAGAAGATTCAACTTGTAAACGACAAACAGCAACTGTATTTCTGTATTCCTCTTGATTCACAAAGCGTGCACCGTGCAATAAAAGAGTTACCGAAAAGCCTATTTTCATTGTGTACCAGGTTCAAGTTTTGCGTACATGTCATCGTTGCCGATTAATTTTTTTTTTAAGCAATTACAACTTATGATCATCTCAGATGATTAAAAATTATAATTACTAAAAGAACTGAAAAAAAATCATACACAAACCTCCAGATTATTCATTTGGAGGTTTGGGTATAATTCCTCACGCCCCCATATGAGACAGGGCGCTCGAAGAATTTTGCTCTAGGGCGCTAAAAGTGAAGCTCATTGTAATACGCTTCTTCGCTTTAGAATTGATTTCAGTTCCGTTTTCCGCTACCTTTTTTGGAGTACATTCAATTACCGGCTGTTTATTTCATTTATGGGTATCTGTTCGAGACTAAAATGTTTCGAAAAAGTTAATAATTAATATTTATAATTTGGTAGGAATCTTCGATTGACTATTGACAGAAATTCAGAAAAAAAAATTTCATTCACGAGGCGCCCCCAGGCCCCCGGCGCCCTGGAGCAACTGCTCCCTCCGCTCCCCGACGCTACGCCCCTGTGTCTCATGAAGGGTTACGCATCACTCAGTCCCAGTCAGAGTGCAGTTATTGAAAACGCTGGCTGGCTTGATGTTGAAGAGAGCCTCAAGTTGACTGATAATAATGGCTACTTTGACGTATGTATACTACTCGCCATGATCCTCGGCTTCGCCGAGGACTACGGGAATACTGTCGGACAAGCATAAAATCCGCCTGCTTGGACACATCGAGAAGGATGTCATTGTGAGTTTCTGCACCTGGGAGTTGTATGAGTATCCCATGCTTCCGAACACCACAAAACACGTACGGCCAGTGAAGACGGCCAAGAAACCACGATTCGTCATTGTGGGCTTCCAGACTAAACGGAGGGGAGTGAAAACGGCGAACGCGAACCCCTTCGATCATTGTAACATTACAAATGTAAAACTGTTTCTGAACTCGCAGTGTTATCCATATGGCAATCTCAATCTCAATGTTAGTCGCAATCAGTTTGCCGTCTTGTACGAGATGTATGCCAACTTCCAGAAAGCCTACTTCGACAAGACTGCGGAACCGCTGCTCACGAGAAAAGATTTCCTTGCGCATGCGCCACTGATTGTAATCGACTGCTCGAAGCAGAATGAAGCGCTGAAACAGGCCCCCGTCGACGTTCGCCTTGAACTTTAGTCTGAAGCGAATTTTCTCGCGGAAACTACGGCCTACTGCCTGATCCTGCATGATCGCATTGTTGAGTATAATCCAATAAGTGGAGGTGTGCGGAGACGCTTGTGAGGAGTGGGGGAATTACCTATAAAAGCACCACTCAAATCGAGCACGCATCACAGTCACGATGCGCGATGCAGTACGTGTTGGAAGCACAGTAGGGTGGGCCGAAAATCCGCTTTTTTTGAAATTCTTTTAGCAATACCGAAAATATTGTTTATTATGCTACAAAAAAAATCTGTGTGAAGGGAAAAAATTTTGAGTCAACATTCTAGGCTCGCTTAAGTTCGTTAAAGTTCAAAGTGTTGAAACAAATTTTTTCCCGGCTTATTTTTATTGGCAATTTAATTCTCTACGAAAAAGGTCCTTATATCAAATCATGTAGGATCGATAGTTTCTAAGATAATTGCTGTTTTAGTGAAACATTTGTCATTTTCCTCTATATTTATACGTTTTATGAGTAAAAAAATGTTCGATAATCTTCTCATTTCATAGGAAATTCGATTCTCTACAAAAAAGGTCCTTATATAAAATCATGTAGGATTGATGGTTTCTAAGATAATTGCAAATTTACTTAAAAATAGTCATTTTTCCTTCTATAAATATTTTTCCTATGAAAAAAAAATTTCCTTCCTTTTTTTATTATTATTTTTTTTAGTACTGACGATGTGACGTCAGTACTCGCAGTGAATTCGAAACACAGCGTAATCGTAAGTCGAAACAAATGTTGGATGTTCTCTTCATGAAATACTAGCGCCAGAGGTAAAAATGTTGCGAACTTTAGAGAAAATCGGTTCCATATGATCAAAGGTCGCGATAGCCAGTCTTTTTACATACGACGCGACCTCTGGTTATAAAAGCAGAACTACAGAAAGAGTCATAGATGAACCCGGCCATTGAATGAATTCACAGAAAATGTTACTTACGGAAAACGTAGCCAATTTGTAATTGTTATTATGAAAAAATCTGTTTGGAAGAATAAAAATTGTTACAATAAGCGACAATTTCAAAATATACATTTAATATTGAAGTAAATAAACTTGACGATTGCGTTCGTAGAGAATCTATTAAAAAAGGTAAAGTATTTTTTTTTTATAGGAAAAATATTTATAGAAAGAAAAATGACTATTTTTAAGTAAATTTGCAATTATTTTAGAAACTATCAATCCTACATGATTTCATATAAGAACTTTTTTGTGGAGAATTAAATCTCCTACGAAATATGGAGTATATCAATTATTTTTTAACCATAAAAAATGTAAATATAGATGAAAATTACAATTTTTTTTACTAAATTGCAATTATCTTAGATACCATCAATCCTACATGAATTCATATAAGGATCTTGTTTATAGATAATTAAATTTCCTATAAAATAAGAAGTTTATCAAATATTTTTTTACCCATAACAAGTATAAGTATAGAGGAAAATGACAAATTTTTTACTAAAACAGCAATTATCTTAGAAACTATCGATCCTACATGATTTGATGTAAGGACCTTTTTTGGAGAGGATTAGATTTCCAATAAAAATAAGCCGGGAGAAATTTTTTGTCCAACACATTGAACTTTAACGAACTTGGGCGAGCCTAGGATGTTGATTCAAAATTTTTTCCCTTCACACAGATTTTTTGTGTAGCAGAAAGAACAATATTTTCGGTATTGCTAAAAGAATTTAAGAAAAAGTGGATTTTCGGCGCACCCTAATGCACAGGGCTTCCAGCTGGCCCCCAATGAGTTTATCATCGAAGAGCTGGTAATTGTTCCACTCAACTCGGGTGCCAGACCCGCGACTGTCTTCCTATTCAAGCCACCGGGGAGTTAGCATTAGTGATTCGGCAAGCGAGATGAGACGAGAAAATATCAATATCGAGACTCTCTTCACACAATTGAACATCGATCTTTGCCAATTCTCGATCGAATGAATATAGCAAGACTTTTTCTTGTTCTCGAATTTGAGAGGCGAGCTCAGATCTTGTCTCGATCTTGTTTCTATGACATCTTGTTTTTCAAGATTCTCGGTCGTTTATGTCATTTATACCAATTGACAACAGCGAGTCAAACGTCAAAAATTTTGTAACCTTCAGTGGCCACACTGTAATTCCGATGCTTCCGCGGTCACACTGGGTCGTCTGTTTCTGCGTACAATTTTCAACGCATCAAAATGTTTCAAGAAATCTAAAAAAAGTTATTGTTTTTTACGCTGTAAATAGCTATGTGAGCGAAAACGGCCGAAAAAAGTATTTTGGCTTTAATGTCCATCAAAAAAAAATTCGCAATAGGAATAAAAATTGCTATGGATTGTCGTCATGTACATCGGAATGTTTGAGCAAAACTGGGTTGCGATCAGTTATGCCGAAAAAAGTAAAATTATTCAGTCACCTGAAAATGAACGATATCAAGGAGAGGAAAATCAAAGATTTCTTTTGAAAACAAATCAATTATCATGTTTTGTACCAAAAAATATTATTGACATTTGAAAAAGTGTTACTACATCATAAGTAAGATGGAAAAAATGAAATAAAAAAAAAAAAATTGAAAAACGTTCTTCCACAAGCATGGATTTCGAGATTCTCGCTCGATCTCGCTTGTCCGTTGGCTAATTTCATCTCGAAATACGGCTTGATCTTGACAGCAAACGATCGAGACAAGACATTGAAACAAACAACGAACGCGAGAAAAATTGACCAAGATGCTTGACAGTCTCGTCTCATACCGAAACACTAGTTAGCATGATCTACCAGCGAGGTTTAAGAGTGTAAATCGCTAGCTGGAACGTAATCATCAGCATCTACGATGGAGCTCGGGGGATCTACCATACGATAATGTGGAATCTATTCTTCGATCGACGATGCACGATGCAAGCGCCGTCTATGTGAAGGGTGAGCAGAAAAAGCGCTGGCTCGAGCAGTTTGGCTTCAACGTGTGCGGATTCACACCATGCCTATCACTGAAGTAGCTGAATATGGAAGAATTGACAGTAGATTGTCCGCATCATCATCGAAATTCACAATGCTATTGCGCACTTTGCAACGCCCTGCTGCTGGAAAAGTTTCTTCATGAAAATAGTCCATCGATCGAGCGATCGCTCAAGATATTCCAGCGCACGGGTCTCCTATCATTCATGGAGGTGCGAGATATAGTACAACCAGGGGGGTGACAACGCTATCTATCCCTGTACTGCAAAAGTGGTCCACTTTTTGCAACGGATTTTCAGTTCCTCTCGTTCCTCTACGTGGCGGTAGTTGTCACCCGGGCGACGCAGGAAGGCGGCCCGGGAGCCCAGGAGGGAGGCCCGGGAGCCAGGGAGAGCGATGTAACCCCTTGCGTGGAGGAGAGCAATGACCCCCCACCCTGGCACTGAAAGCGGTGGGCGCCGCGGGCGGTGTCTACTAGCGCCACGATTGACGAAATTTGGCGTAAAATAAGTGTTGCTATTCATGTGTCGATTCTAGCGGTCTGATGTCAACCCCCTGAGCACAACTGCCAAAGGAATTTATCATTAACTTTGCTGCGAGTAGTGTCGAACTTGCTTGGGATAAATTACCGCCATCTCTGCAGCAAGATCATGGAGACTAGAGTAAAGGAGGCTCAGCGTAAATGGGGAAAGTGTCGACAGTGTGATCAAGAAAAACCGTGCTAATTTTGTTGCCTTAATCCACCACTAGCGTCGCTTTTGGCAATAGCAGAGCACCCGAAGTAAGCTATCGATGACAACACGAAGTAAGTATATTCGATTCGCGCTCTTTCGAAACGCGCCAGGTACAAAAAATTAATTAAGCGAATGAGGTTAAATAACAAATAGCAAATAACACGAGTCATTGAAGCATCGAGAAATTGAAACCACAACCACCATCGTTTAGAAACCCGACTCTTGTATTATGTAGTGAAACGTTAAAGAAGCTCGAAAAATCCAGCACAGCGAATCAATTGTCATTTTTTTTTCAATTCTGCTCCGTATGATATTCGTTCACTGAAGGCTATGAAACAAAATAAATGCAAAATATAATATCAGTAAACAATAGCGATAGCTATTGCGTACAAAAAAATGGTTCTAATCAGAGATAGGCAGTAATCGATTACTTTCGTAATCGATTACGTCCGAATACGGATTACAAATGTAATCCGTAATCCAATTATTCGGATTACAGATTACAAATGTTATCCGTAATCGAATTATTCGGATTACAGATTACAAATGTAATCCGTAATCCAATTATTCGGATTACAGATTACAAATGTAATCCGTAATTCAATTATTCGGATTACAGATCACAAATGTAATCTGTATTCCAATTATTCGGATTACAGATTACAAATGTAATCCGTAATCCAATTATTCGGATTACAGATTACAAATGTAATCCGTAATCCAATTATTCGGATTACAGATCACAAATGTAATCTGTAATCCAATTATTCGGATTACAGATTACAAATGTAATCCGGATCCAATTTTTGGATTAAAGATTACAAATGTAATCCGTAATCCAATTATTCGGATTACAGATTACAAATGTAATCCGTAATCCAATTATTCGGATTACAGATCACAAATGTAATCTGTAATCCAATTATTCGGATTACAGATTACAAATGTAATCCGGATCCAATTTTTGGATTAAAGATTACAAATGTAATCCGTAATCCAATTATTCGGATTACAGATTACAAATTTAATCCGTAATCCAATCAGTTGGATTATAAAATATGCAAAAAAAAATTCTCAAGGAAAGACACTCGTTATTTTATTTTTTTTAATTTTCCCGATTTGTGAATACGAAAAACGAATTTAATATTAATATATTAATAGAAAATATAAAAAATAGCTGTTAAGGTAAACGGCCCAGTTACTGACCCTTCTAGCGCGGCAGCATCGGATTTTGACTATTTATTCATGTGTGATATAGCCAAACCGGAAACTAATGGTTTAAACGTGTGCATTAAAGCCCCCCAAAGGAGATTCACCGGTTATGAAAGTGAAATAATCAAGATTTATTAATAAAATCATTGTTTTAATAATGCTTCTCTGCTGTCCGGGTTACTGACCCTGTACATAAGCCCCATCTTCGTGTGTGAACCCTACGTGTACCGATTTCGATTCACTGGTCTATTTCTATTTTTAATATCTCCTTTAGAAAGGTCCCTCTCTCCAATAATAAAAAGTGAAAAATTCTCTTCAATTAGCCGGTAATTGGATTATTATTCGACAAAAACTGTATTTATGGCAATCAAAATGGTGCTGTTAGGGTCACTATCTGGGACAGGGTCAGTAACTGGGCCGTTTACCTTACTTCACGGTGTTTAGGAATCCCAAAATATAAAAAATACCAAAAATTCGTTTTTCATATTCACAATTCGGGGAAATAAAAAAAAAAATAACGAGTGTCTTTCCTTGAGAAAAAATATTTTTGCTTTTTTTGCCCTGAAATGATTCGCGTTAGACTTGCTCGACTTGCTCAATGAAATCTAAATTGATTTTTTCTGGAAGGCCATAAAAAGTCGCAGATGTTAGTTTTCAATAAATGTACGGATTACGGATTACTCTTGTAATCTGTAATCCGAATAATTGCATTACGGATTACATTTGTAATCTGTAATCCGAAAATCGGATTACGGATTACATTTTTAATCTGTAATCCGAATAATTGGATTACGGATTACATTTGTAATCTGTAATCCGAAAATTGGATTACGGATTACATTTGTAATCTGTAATCTGAATAATTGGATTACGAATTACATTTGTAATCTGTAATCCGAATAATTGGATTACCGATTACATTTGTAATCTGTAATCCGAATAATTGGATTTCGAATTACATTTGTAATCTGTAATCCGAAAATTGGATTACGGATTACATTTTTAATATGTAATCCGAATAATTGGATTACGGATTACATATGTAATCTGTAATCCGAATAATTGGATTACGGATTACATTTGTAATCTGTAATCCGAATGATTGGATTACGGATTACATTTATAATCTGTAATCCGAATAATTGGATTACGGATTACATTTGTCATCTGTAATCCCCCGCGTAGAAAAAAAGAATCTTTCCAGGAATCTTTTTAAGAGTCTTCCAAAGAATCGTGGAAAGGGTCTTGTAAAGAATCTTTCCAAGAATCTTGAAAAGAGTCACGTATTGGATCCGGAACGAGACTCTTTCCAAGACTCTTAGAAAGATTCTTTGAAAGATTCTTGGAAAGGCTATTTACCTTGGAGTAAAAAATCGTGTAAAGATTCTTTGCAAGATTCTTCAAATCGTTGCAGAAAAGATTCTTGGAAAGATTTTTTACGAGATCTTGGAAAGAGTCTTGAAAAGAGTCTAGCGTAGAAAAATAGAATCTTTGAAAGAATCTTTAAAGAATTCTTTGGAAGAATCTTTAAAGGAATGAGGTTTTTTCAAAATCTCACGAACAAATGAAAACTATCCAATTCGAGTCAATTTTCGAAAAAGAAGAAATTTGAGAAAATCCCAAAACTTTATTGAGGAAAAAGATAGAAAATCAAAAATAAAGATGACTCATATACAGAATCTTGGAAAGAACAAAATTATTTCTACGATCCTCCCGAGTGATCAGCTTGTATAAGATTCTTTACGATCAGTCTTTCCAACATTTTTCCAATTAATCTTTCCAAGATTTTTTGAATGAATCTTTCTAAGATTCTTCCAATTAATCTTTCCAAGATTAAATGGCGTGTTAAAACGGACTTTGGCCATCAGGGTCATCTTTATTTTTGATTTTCTATCTTTTTCCTAAATAAAGGTTTTCGATTTTCTCAAATTTCTTTTTTTTTGAAAATTGACTCGAATTGGTCAGTTTTTAGTTTTTCGTGAGATTTTGAGAAAACTTAATCCTTTCAAAGAATCCTGTAAAGATTCTCAGAATCGTTAAAAGATTCTCAGAATCGTGAAAAGATTCTCAGAATCGTGAAAAGTATCTTTGAAAGAATCTTTAAAAGATTTTCAAGAGTCTTGCAAATAGTCTTTCCAAGAATCTTGGAAAGAGTCTTGTTCCGGATCCAATACGTGACTCTTTTCAAGATTCTTGGAATGATTCTTTACAAGACTCTTTCCAAGATTCTTTGCAAGACTCTTGAAAAGATTCTTTTTTTTCTACGCGGGCCGAATAATTGGATTATGGATTACATTTGTAATGTGTAATCCGAATAATTGGATTACGGATTACATTTGTAATCTGTAATCTCAATAATTGGATTACGTATTACATTTGTAATTTGTAATCTGGGATTATGATTATGCCCATCTCTGGTTCTAATGCACAAAAGAGAAACGATTCAACTAGACGATGCGGTGGCACAAAAAAAATCGTGTCAATCATTTAAATCATCCTTGTGCATTATCAATTTCACGGTAGTGAGTATACGAAGGATATTTTCCCACGTTCTCAAGTACTTCGTGGAGTAGACTTGTATTTTTTTATTTGAATAACTTGCGCATCTATCACATACTATCTTAGACAATTTCATGTTGTAGGATACACAACATAGAATTCTGTTACAATTTTATTATTGATATCTTTCATCCCCTTGACTTATATATACAATATTCTGATACATTTCAGCGCACTTGTTTTCTCGTTCGAAAGAATAATAATAAAAAAGGACAATTTATCAGTGATGACATCCTAGCTATTTACACGATCGTACTGGTTTCTTACATCACTTGACTCTCGATGGTGTCCTAAGATTGAGTCTAGGATATCGCAGAGGGGTTTTTTTTAAACATAGAAATCCTTAAAAATCACCGAGTGCAGAAAAGGTATGGGAGCTGCTATCGAGAGAAAAGCCTGTGAAAAGTTTTGATACATGACACACATGGAGGCAAAGAAATTCAGTTCTTATAATTGTGATCAACGCATGTTCGAGAGGTTATATCTTTAAATAAATTGTACACAGTCTTACACGCAATTAACGTTTATAAATATTCGTAGCACTTTCTTAGTATAATCATAATAAATAATAAACCACGCCGGAAACTCTTTACTTGAAAACATTAATAAATAAATAAATCGATGAGGTTAACAATTTTTTGACGTTTCGCCATATCACTGACACGTAAATATCGCTTTGTCTCTCTCATTTCACTCTCTTTCTCTCACTAAGCACTCCCCTATCGACGGCAGCGCCTCCAACAAATTTTGCGCACAATATTATGATCATTCTCTGAACATTGCGCTGAGCCTCCTTTACTCTAGTGTCCACGAGCAAGACCCTGAAGTCATTGCGTGTCTACGATGCCGCGAACACGGACTCATTGGTGCGCCAATGAGGAGGTACTGTAGTCAATGTGTGTTGAATCAATAAAGAAAATAATCGGTGGAAGTATTGCGCTTCGAGTACAGATGATACTCCAGATAGACTGAGAGTCAATGAATTTGCCATGGAGGTGCACGCACGACTGTTCAATGCTCGAAATTACAAGCACTAATATAGAAAATTCAGACAAAGATGTCCACACTCATACGTGCCGTAGTCCTGATATCTCGCATAATTGTACTTGACTTCGTCGACTCCGAGATAGTCCATGAGATCATGGGGTGGCTGAAGATCACCAAGAGTATCGAAATATGTGACATTAGGGCCGTTTTTTCGGTACGCCACCCAATGCGTCCCAGGTCCATCTCTATCGTCGAGATTAACAATAGCCGCTTCTCGATAATGAGGTCCCCCACTCGGCAAGCCATTTCTCATGAATACACCAGTAAAATGAGGAATTTCCCACCCATACACGAGTAAGTCCGCATCCATTAGCGCGCGTTTGGGCAAGTTTTTTTTTGCATCCAGATGCAAGCCAAACCCCCTCTTATGCGGCTTGAGATAGAGACCTTTGCCGAGAGCTATAGCTTCAATCGTCTTGTTGTGTCTCTGACTCTCTTGCAGCTCACGCTCCGCAGCACTAGCATCAGTCACGGCTTTGACGATTCCTGCAGCGCCACCTGCCAGAGCCCCTGTTGCACTCAAGCCAGCAAACAGGGAAATGAGATAGGGGTGGAGTCCACCGACCTTTTCGGGCACTGGTAGTGTGCGTGGTACACGCACATTGCTCTTTCCACCGGCTTTCTTCACTGCAGCGCGTACCTTCTTCAGCACCGATTGAATAATTTCACGAGCGTTTTTTCCCACAGGTTTCGATGCAGCCTTCACTATCGTCGAGAGCATGAATGCAGGTTTCTTCTTCTTCAGTCCCATGCCGAGTTTAGATTAAGCCTTCACGGTGTTCGTCACAGCGTATGCCCAAACTCGCTCACTCACCCCTGCGTCTTTCGCCCACACTCGTTGCCGAGCCCTCTCCGCCAAATCTCTGTTGGTTGCGTTCCGCGTCTCCGAGTCCTGACGATTGTGCGAATATGCGTTATTGTGCTCCTTGCATGCAGCGTCCAGAGGGTTGATACCAAGATCTCCACGAGCTACGCGTTTTCCCACTTTTGTACCTGGTCCGCAGTACTGGTAGTCCGGCAGATGAAGTTCCACGGGCAGTCTATTAATGAATTTGTTAAGGAAACCTTGACCCTTGATTATTGCACAACGGCGGTCCTACGATGAATGAGTTCGGGGGTATATAAGCGCTCTATTTATACGCTCAGAGCTCAGTGCATCATGGACTTTCGTGAGCGATCACTCAAGCTACCAATCACAAATTTTGATGTTCTCGCGGACGAGCAGCAGCGGCAAGCGCGACACGGTGAACTACTGCTCGACAGTATACGTGCAGTATTCTGCGGTCCATCTAACTGTGGTAAGACCAATGCACTGCTCGCTCTCATCACCCACCCCAATGGCCTCAGATTTGAGAATGTCTATGTGTACTCCAAGTCACTCAATCACCCAAAATACAAGTTTCTCGAGCAACGCATTGAGCCTGTGGTGGGGGTAGAGTACTTGGCATTCAGTGAACACGACCAAGTCGTATCACCTGACAACGCTCGGCTTCATTAGATCATAATATTTGACGATATAGCGTGTGAGAAGCAGGACAATCTCAGATCATTCTACTGCATGGGAAGACACAAAAACGTTGATTGTTTCTGCCTGTGTCAGTTATACGCTCAGATTCCCAAGCATCTGGTGCGTGATAATGTTAACCTACTAGTAGTTTTCCGCCAAGACGATGGGAATCTCAAGCATATCTATAACGATCATGTGAATACCGACATGCTGTACGTGCAGTTCCGAAACTTGTGCGCAACATGCTGGAATGATGATGATCACGGATTTCTCGTGATTGACAAAGATCGTCGGGGGGGGGGGCAGATATAGAAAGGGTTTTGACCATTTTGTTATAAATATCAGACGCCCCAAGTAAAACTGCCAGTACACCATGGATGCTCAAAGTGACAATATGCATGGAAAAGGCGATGGGTGATGCATTTTGGCCGGTCGTTGATCCACTCGAGAGACTGGTCGCCAACACGACTACGCGAGATCTCAAGGATGAAATGGATAAGTTGCTGCTGGTGCTGCCTAAAAAGGAAAAGTCTGAAGATTTGGAATCTTCATTCAAAACTGCAGAGGAGGAGAAGAGGGAGGAGGAGGATGGGGAGGAGGAGGAGGAGGATGAGGGGAAAACATCAGCGACGAGGGGGGCAGTCGCTAAATTTCTTCAATTACTCGAGAAGAATCGAAAAAAGTATCTCGACATGACTTATGGCGTTCGGAAGTTCGCAGACAACGCTTTCATGATTGGAAACTCGCTTATAAGTTTTGATAATGAGTGGGCGATTGTTGGTAATAGCATGTATCCTGCAAACATTGGCTTGCTGGAGCTACACTTTCGACGCGAGCCTGATGCGAGTCGTGTGAGTGCCGAAGATATGGCTAACTATGGGAAAATTTTGCAAACAACAAGCGCACACAAGACACACTATAGTGCCCCTCCAAATTCAAAAATTATATAGCTCCATTGGTGGGGCAGGGAGACTCGATGATGAAGAAGCGAGCTGGTAAAGGCCTGGAGTACAAGATTGCACGAAAAAACATGCGAATGGATTATGTGTATTGGGACGATACCAACGAGCTCATAGATCGGCTACGTCTACTGCTTGCTGAGCAGGAAGCCGGCAATCCAAGTCACATCAATGATTGCATTTCATTATTGGCTTGAATGGCTTGAAGCGTGATATGCAGCGTTCCATTAATTCAACAGCTTGCTCCAAGCGTGGATTTCGTAACGAAGTGGGAGTAACGGTTGGGTTATGGAGGGAGGTAATTTTGGAGAGTGGGACGCTTTAAATGCCTCAGCTCGAGAGGTGAGGCATTTTAAGCGTCCCCACTTTTTCCACTCCTACCATCGCTCAATTCCTGATAACGGGCGGGAGATTTCAAGCTACAAAAACATGGAATGAGCATGACGAATGCCATAATGATAACCATAATTCAACAATAATTATACAAATGAAATACGCGTAATTATATTCTTTGATACAGAAATTTAATCCGTCTTGAGTTCACGAAATACATATATTAAGGTGGTCCTTATTTAGCGCTCGGACGAATTTTCCATAATTTCTTCTAATTTCGAGGAAATCTCTATGAATAATGGAATATCCATACTTTCACTGCAGTACGCTGTCACACGTTTTTCCAGGTTATGTATTACCTCGTAATTATAAGCAGACGGCACTACGGCAGACGCGACTGCGCGAAGGTGCTACGAAGGCGTTCCATTATTGCTCTGGCCAATGCTGCCACAGCGCTGCTTCCAATATTGGAACAGTCTATAAGCCTTCCTGAATCGAAACGCGCTTCAAGCACTTCAAGCCAATAATGGAATGCACTCAGAGAAATCATCTCAATCATTGAGGAGTTGCGAGAACCAGGATGGTAAGGCAGGACTTGCCATCGGCGACGGTAAGGCAGGGAGCTTTCCGGATGTCGGTAAGGTAGGAGTCTACCCTACCGACATGACAGCCCGCGGCTGATATGGCTTTTTCAAGAAGAAATTATCTCTGTCGGTAAGGTAGGAATATACCTTACCGGCATGCCCTCGTACCCCTAGCTCATCTACAGTCATGCCAAAAAGTAATACATTTTTTTTAAAAACATTACATTAGAAAATTATCGGTAAGCTTTTTATTTGTCATAGGAGATGAATTTGTAAATTTGTCTTAACACTTATACGTTTTTTAAGAATTTATCTACTCCAAATTTCCCGGTTTCGCAAATTTTTTAATTTTTCAAAGCTGTGATGTAAAATCTGTGCGGTCAATGACCCGGAAACTTCTTATCGTGAAATAACAGGCTGAGAAAATCCAGCTTAATTCTAAAAATCTTTGACCTTTTCCTGACATTTCCAGACCCATAACATCACCTGACAATTCCCGGTTTTCCTGATTTCCCTGACCTCTGGATATACTGAAATTCTATCAATCGAGAATTTTCCCTTTATTTTATAAATTTCAATCTTTCGTAGTTTTTTTAGACACATTTGCGGAATTTCTGTTTAGTCTTTAATTTGTAATTTTTGAAGATAGAAAAAAAATATCCACACAAACACGAATACCTTTCAACGCGATTACCTGTATCGCATGGGTTATTATTATTGTTATTTTTTTTGTGTTCCGTCGCTGGAGAAACCCACAAAAAAATTGCGCTGGGCTTAGAGCTGAAAGTTCTGAGTCTAGTGGAATATTTTTGTTTCTCTTTTTTTTTAATTTGTTCATGTCTCACTTATTCGCAAAGGAAAGGCCTGTATTTGGGTTTATTTTCTCGCATAGGCTTCTCTCGCTCTCTCTCCCCTCTCTCTCCCCCTCCCTCCCTCTCTCCCTCCCACCCTCTCTCCCTCGAATAGACGTTTATGGTTTATGCCCTCGCATTTTGGATGACATAAAAAATGCCAACTGTCCATACACGGGAACATAGAAGGGTGTATTCATTCATAAACCCTTCTATGTCTTAGCTTTAAGGGCAGGCTAAACACCCTCCCCCCGCCTTTCCGCTCTTGCGAGTGCGAGAGAGAGCGCCTATAGGGGTCGTGTGAGAGCGAGAGAGAGGGTCTTTAGCCTGCCCTTAAGGAGGTTCATCTGGTACACGATTTTCAATACAGATGTTGATAAAAAAAATCAGAATATAGTTATTAGTATCTAAAAAGTCATCTGTTAAAATTTCAAGACCCGATGATACGTTGTTCGTGAGAAGTAAATAGAAATGTAATTCCTAAATAACATGGGCTCTTATGGGATTCCGTCTACAAATATTAAATTCACAATCATTACAATACAGATTTTGACGGAAATTTAAGAAATTATGAAAAAGTATCTAAGGAATATTTTTAGAGCTTCATAAAATCGATTAGGTACTTGTGAGATTAATAATAAATTAATTAGTCTCGAAAATGCTGATTATTTTGAGGTTAAGCATTGTCAATGACTACGCTAGTCACCGCTCATTTTGAGGTTAAGCATTGCCATTTTTTTTTGACTCACTCGGTACCAGACGAACCTCCTTAAAGATGAATGCACGTATTGGTGAAAGTGTACAGTGAGAAAACAGTTTATTTATAGTAAAGCAATATATTTAGTTGGCACTTTAAATTTAAATTTAAATTTGTCTAAATATATGTCTTAAGTGTTGGATCATTCCATGTCAAATCGTCCAAGAGTTGGAATCGACCCTTTCAATTTCGATGAAATTTGGTCAGAAATTTTCTCGTCTTCAATAAAACAAAGTTCTGGTAAAGGAAAAAAGATTAAAAAATTCTTTTCGCAGGTTATGCAAATTTCAAAATTTCACAATTTTGTAAACCTGTCAAGTTTATTTCTTAAATATCCCGGGAAAAAAAATCATATATGATTATATATGCCTTAATATGACATCATGTATGATCGTATATGCCCATGCATGATCATATATCTCGGGAAAAAATGGTCATATATAATTATATATAATTATATATGCTTTAACATGACATTATGAATGATCATATATAATCATATATAATCCTACTAGGGTCCGTGCGGCTCGGGCGCTACGCGCCCTCGCGTCGTAGAGGTTCAATTCTAACCCAAACCTCAACTCCCGCCCACCGCCTTTCCCCACCCCCACGCTCCCCCGTCCCATCCCCGCCGCCCCAACCCTCTGCTCGATTCTCGATTCCATGGCCAACTTCACCTCGCTCTATTTTCGATTCCATAGCCAACTTCACCCCGCTCGATTCTCGATTCTCGAATCCATGGCCAACTTCGCCCTCGCATCGTAAAGGTTTGGGTTTGGGTTCCGAGGTTTGGGTTCTGGATTCTTGTACACGGCGGCGGCGGCGGCGGCGGCGGCGGCGGCGAAATATTTATATAATTACATCCAAATCCATGATCAACATTCAATTTTTGGTTAATTTTTTTTTATATAATACCTTGTACTGATCTTAAAAGATCCTGAAATTTTCAGGATGGTGTGTTTTTGTTTCGAAAAAATAAATTTTTGAATTTTGGTAAGAATTTTTTTTTTCAAATTCTCATTATTTGAAATTTTTACTGCGCAAAATTACAGAATTACATGATTGCTCAACTTTACTCAACTTGGGGTAAAAAATTTTTTTTTTTACCAATAGTACATTATGACCCGAGGACAAAAAAACTTTTTCTGACGAGTGTGAGATTGCAGCATGAGCCGAAGGCGAATGCTGCAATCACACGAGTCAGAAAAAGTTTTTTTGTACGAGGGTCATACAATATTTTATCGCCCGACGGCGTAAAGTGCCTTTTAAGCCCACGAAGTGGGCGTAAAAAGGCACTTTTACGTCCGGAGGGCAATAAAATTCATAAATTTTTATTTTTTAAACAAAAACACACCATCCTGAAAATTTTGGGATCTTTTAAGATCAGTACAAGGTGTTATATAAAAAAAATTGAACCAAAAATTTAATATTTATCGTGGTTTTGCACGATTTTTAAAAATTCAAAAATTTATATTTTTGAAACAAAAAAAAACACCTCTCCGAAAATTTCAGGATCTTTAAAGATCAGTACAAGGTATTATATAAAAAAAAATTGAACCAAAAATAAAATACGGAACTTGGATTTTCACGATTTTTGAAAATTCAAAATTCTCCATATTCATCATTTTTCAAAATTTTGTTTCGGAATATTTTTTGTTTTCGTAGTCCTTAGTATCCCCCTTAAAACGAATTTAGAACGATTTTTCGTAACTATAATAGTTTTCGAGATATTTGAAAAATAAACTTGAAAGATTTGAAAAATTGTTAAATTTTAAATTTTGAATAACTGTTGAAAAAAAAAAAATAATTTTTTTCCTTTGGTAGAACTCCGTTCTATTGGAAACGAAAACTTCTGACTAAATTTCATCGCAATAGGGAGGGGTCGATTCCAACTCTTGGTTGATTTGACATGGAATGACCCTGTTACAAAATTTGTTAGTTGTTAAGAAATATTCGTGTTTTCATGACGAACATTTTTTTTGTGTCAAAATAATTCATTAGCTGTTAAAAAATATTGATTTCGCCATATTCAACTCAACATTTGTTAACAGTTAACACATCCTGGTACATAGAAATATATTGTTTTCTCAGTTTACGACATTGACCGTGGAAAACAGACACAGGCCATTCTCGTTCAAATCAACAGGTCCAATAATTCGCACGATTTTTCTTTTTTCTTTGCCATTTACCATATTATCGAGAGAAAGTCGGATGAATTTTTCGAAGTGATTTTTTGCAAGCTCTCGTTGATATCTGTCCACTGAGAAAACAATGTACCAGGATTTGATAACTGTCAAAAAATGTAAAGTTGAATATAGCGAAATCAATGATTTTCTAACAGTTAATAAATTATTTTGACACAAATAAAATATTTCTCAACGACTAACAAATTTTGTAACAGTTAAGGAATAATCCAAGTAAAAGTGCCAACTAAATATATTTCTTTATTACAAATAAACTTTTTTTTTCAGTGATGTTAGTTAAAATATATGTTATCTACTTTTTACAACTTTATAACTTTTTATAAGAGACAAAAATTTATCGCTTACGTTCACATGCCGATTTGGAAAAAAACTCTGGAGGATGAAAAGATTGAATTTTTTTAATTTTGCACCTATATTTTTAGGATATTAAAATTCAATTAATGGAATGCTCGTTATTAGGAGTAAATGTCGAATTTCCCAAAATACCGAAATGCCATTTCCTCAGAGTTGAAAAAAATTTAGTGTCACATTTCATCTTCCCAAAAACGAAAAAATTAATATTACGCTGCATCTCAACTCATTTTTTCGTCAAGGAATGAACGTTTTTTTTTTCATATACATATCTATACGCCGGATGCCGACGCACGATCAGAGAATGAGATTCATATCGATATCTGTATATGGCTGTCATCGCGAGAAAATTTTGAAAATTCCGAAAAATTCATCTAAAGAATCATAATGCCTGCAAAAATTTGCCAAATTTTCATTCTCATCTTGCCGTAATCATAAAAACGTGTTTGATCAACCATTTTTTCTAGATAATGAAAAACGCAATTGATGCTTATCCCATTTCTTGCCGATTGAAGAATTCGAATGTATGAAAAATGAGTCTTTTCAAAATCAGTTAATTAAACCATTTTATTTTAAATGATTGTCTAACATATTAATCGGTATACAAAATTCTACCATTTGGCTCGAAATGCTTCGGATAGAGAGAGAAATAGGAAGAAGGAGAGAGTAGACAAAAATTTTATGCGTCATGACGAGGTCAAGAATAATAGTTTCCATCTGAATGTCACGGTTTGAGGAAAAACGATATATTACAGTGCTTTAATCTTGATATATTTCGTAAAATGACGCACAAAGATAATTTATCGGGCAATTCACGTCGAACATAATTTACTCGATTCCTGCTTTTTGTATACAATATTCCACACAGACTCAGCTATAAAAACAAACGTGTACATATAGACAAAAATGCATACACGGTTGAAATTATCCAAGCAGAAACATCGGTTTAATTGGTTTCATGGTTCAAAGTCAAAGCGCAATATAGAGATGAAAATAAAACGAAAAAAAATCGATCGTCAGATTAGCGCGTTTGATCATGCAAATTTACAAAATAGATTATGTGAAACCCACGTATATACCATAAATATTATCGGTGTTTGATTTACGGAGAGTGATTTAATCAAATTATTCAAAATTTCTCATGATGTACTTTATGATATATTATTTCTCGTTGGCGGATTTCACCGTTAATGATGTCCCCGTATTAATTTTCCGCGTCGATGTAACGCACAAAAGTGTAACGTTCCAATGAGAGATACCTTCATTAATTTGGTTGATAATGAAATATTTCGTAAATTTGATTGGAATGAAAAATTCTTTGAATTCTTTTTTCGGATAATCAATAATTGGTTTTTAAAAAAGTAAAAGACGCGATCAACGAAAATTAATTAAGAATGGTCGTGGAAATAAAAAACGGGTCATCTCGGACTGATAGAGTTTTCATGAATGTTTTGAAACAGTTTTCTTTAGAATGGATGGAAAGGGGAATATCGAGATTCATCAGAAATCTTTTCGACACAATTTTCTTATTCTCACTCTGCTTCGTTATAATTATTCAAAGAATTCCTCGGAAAATTGGATCTCTCGAGACTTATTCGAATTTGCACTTTGCATGCACTTTTTGATGTGAAAACATCTTTAGCGAGACTTTTAAATCAAAAGTTTTAATTGAAAAGTGTCCTCAAAAAACGTTACGGCGCTTCGAAAAAATTTGTGAATGATTGAATAGTGTCCTCAAAAAGCGTTACGCCACTTCGAAAAAATTTGTGAATAATTAAAAAGTGTCCTCAAAAAGCGTTATGGCCCTTCAAAAAAATTTGCGAATAATTGAAAAGTGTCTTCAAAAAGGGTTACGGCCTGAAAAAAAAATTCTAAACTAAAATTCTGTTTTTCCTTGTCATTGAATGTATTGATACAGAAAAATTCAGCGTAGTAACTGCAAAATCAGCAAAGTTTAAGTACCCACAATTTTCCAAAAATTAAAATTCCCGCTAAATTTACAATTCTTTTAAAAATTCGGAAAAAAATATAATGAGTAAAGGGGTATAGTTCGTGTATTTGTACAATTTGGCACATTTTTAACCTACTGACATGAGAATGTCAGTATGTGCAGCTTTCGTTGAGAGAAAATAAAATTCAGGGTAAAAAATTATATATTATTTCGAATATAAAATTTATGCGTTACATTTTAGTGACCACTTATTGAAATTTAATATTAAAATATCAAAATTTTGATATTAAAATTCTCTCACGCTAAAAACGTATTTTTTAAATCGAATTTTCTGATACGTACTTCCCATTCTCTCATGTTTAAGCCCATTGCTTGGAAAAAATTGGGTTTTCTCAAGAGACTCTCAGAAGGGACAATATAACGTCTCGGTACGTGAAGAAATTCATAAGGTAAAAAGAGATTGAAAAAACGTGTTCTAAAGTACTCTGTGTGCGCCGAAGGTTTTGCACATAAAAAATTTTCTCGTTTCTCTCTTATGCGGAGATATAAGCAATTGGGCGTTTTCACGAAGCTTCGTGAAAATTATTGGTAAGATGCGTTCTCAAGAATCCCGAGGTGTTCAAAGTAAAAGCGAGTGGAAAAATAGCGATATCACGCGCGATGAAAGAGAGAAGAGAAACGAGACCATAGAAAATAGGGGAAAATGGGGCACGACGGCCCGACTAAGGCGGTCAATACTTTTTGTGGCTTTCAACCATCAAATCAGTTTACTTTTGTTCTATCTTGAACGAATTCACTGACATTTTGCCGAAACTAAAAAAAAATTCTGGGGCACGATGGCGGCTCTCTAAAAAAATCATGCGAATTTGAAATTTGCACATAGCTTGCTCATTTTTTTCGGTCGTTCGTCAACTCTCTTTTATGAGGACTTCATTGACCATCTTTATGATATGTGTGTTTATTATCATGGCTTCCTTATAAAGGAAGCTTCACGAACGATGATGGAAACAAATGAAGAAGCTATACGCAAATTTCAAATTTGCATGATTTCTTGGCAATTCCGTTCAATCACATTATTAATTGTTTTTGTCGTCTAGTGTATTAGTGCTAAAAAAATGAACTTGATAGCTGTTAAGTTAGGAAAGTTAGCCTTAACAAGTATTTTTCGAAAATTTCAGAAAATCTTTGACAACGAACCTCTCGAGCATTTTAAACCAAATTCAACCGTAAAAATCCTTGTCAACTAGTGTATTTGTGCAAAAAATGTTAGCTCGATACTTCTAAAAATGAGAATGTTGGAGCGTTAACAAACATTAAAAAAAAAATTTCAACCGAACCTCTTTAGCGATTTTTATGAAATTCAGTATAATTTCTCATTGTCATTGAATGAAACGTCACTAAACAATGCAGCTCGATAGATGCGAAATTACGAAAGTTAGACGACCCACAAACATTTCACAAAAATTCAAAGTCCCACCAAATTGACCATTATTTTGCAATTTCAAAAAATTTGCACCAAATAAAAAAACATGGATGATCTACTTGCATACCACATTTCAACTCGATCGCTTAAACCGTTCTCCAGATACATTAATTTTGAGGCGAACGCAAAGCGTACACGCACGCACGCACGCATCACATACGTCTGGAAATTTGGTAAAAATGTGATTTCTCGACGTTTTGGGACATTTTGAACATACTGACATGAAAATTGCGAAAAAAAATTACGCGAAAACAAAGCTTCCTTTATGAGAAAGCCAAAATGATGAATTTTTTTTTTTTATCTTAAAATAATTTTTCAACGTTGAAAATGTTTGTCTTTTTGATTGTCCATTTTATCTCTGACGTAGTGCATCGGCCTTAAAATGGATGAATGCATGAAATTCATCATAATTTGAAGAAAAACAAAAATTTTCTGACCTAATTATTTAGGGTGGTCCATTATGCCCCAGGTATCGCGAATCGGCCTAAAAATGAGTAAAAACATCAAATTTATAATAATTTTACAACAGTAAAAAAAAAATTAGTTCGACCGAAATTTTTTAGGCGGGCCATTATGCCCCAGGGGGGCCATCATGCCCCACCCGCCTCAAGTAGAAACATCCCGACGGGAAAAAGGAAGGGAAGAGATATAGTTGATCTTCATCGTTAACATACGATATACGAAAGGTTGAGCGGGGTATGTGGTCGATATTGTTTGAATTATGGTAATATGAAGAAAAATGTAATAACGATGGAATAAATTCACAGCTTGAGGTAAGATTTAAACTTACTTTATACATCAATTCAATTTTCGTCATTGATAAGCCTCTCGAAACGCGATGAAGTAATGGAAGGAAAGATTTATCGAGCTATTACAGGAATTTGTAAACATTGAAAAATTGATTTTACTTTTTCTGTCGTGATAAATTTGATCGAAGACATTAAAAACTGCGATTTCTTCATTTCCATTCAGTCGATCAAAATTCTGTTTATCAACCCGAAAAAATTCTAAATACATATTTTACAACATTCCGAGAATACACTTTCTCCTTCACTTTTTTCGCACGAACTGAAAAAAAAAATTCGGCGCATCTGGGCCATCTGTGATCGACAAATAGCGATTTAAGCTCGTCAATTGAACCAAAAATATCCGTCTTGGAGGTGAAAGAAAAAAACAAAAACACGAAAACATAAATGACTTTTCTCGTCGTAGGATTTGTTTGAAAATTAAAAGATTCGAAAACCTCGGATGACCAGTGGACACGGTAATGTCGCAGCGATGTAACGGCAATGTTACCGATTGTAACATGTAATATTACATAGATTTTGCATGTAAGTTACAATTTCCCGTTACAAACATTGTTATATAACAGTTATGCTGTAACTGCAATATTGGAATGTGATGTTACATTAACGTATCTGTTATATTGCATTTATATACAGCAACATTGCAGTAATATCACTTTAATATCGCAGTTATACAACTGAAATATTGAAATTATATTACGGCAATATTATTATTATATTGCCGCAATACTGCGACTATGAATTTACAGTAGATAAAATGGGCCGGTTCTGCATCAAGATCCCTACCCCGACATTTACCGACCTTTTTTAACCCGCGATTCGAGGCACTTAGCCGAGACACAAACCACTTAGCCGAGACACAAACCGCGTCATGAGAGGGTGGCTTACGGGTGGCCAGTGGGTGGTAGGTGGGTGGCTCAGGGGGGGGGGGGATTTTTTCGTCCGCACATCTTGTGTGTATATACGTATGCGTGTGCATGTGTGTGTGTGTGTGTATGTTGCGCACAGGGGGTGGTGGGTGGCAGGTGGGTGGTGGGTGGCAGGTGGGTGGTGGGCGGTAGGGGGGGGAAGGATTTGGGATTTTTTTCGTTAGCATGTGTTGCGTGAATGCGCGTGTATGTATGTGCATGTGCGTGTGTGCGGGGGAGGGGGGGGATTGTCGATGCCAGAGATTTTTTGAAGAAAGCATTAGGCGTCGTCACTGGCGTTGACTCATGCTCTCTCTCTCACCCTCTCTCTCTCGCACACGCACTCTTTGTCGCCCGCGCTCTCACGCGCCGAGTGTCAAGTATCAAATTTACGATGTATACAACTCTGTATCCAAACATGATCCAAATTTTTTCGTCGCGACGCATATTATCGACACATAGCTGCATAGACGATCATCGCAATTCACAATTTTCGAGTTTTTTCAAGCAATTCTTCGGCAACGTTATTTCTCTCTCTCTCTCTCTCTCTTTCTCTTTATCTCTCTGTCCTCTCTTTCACTTGTTCTCCGTATTTCGTACGTCAGTGTATTCTAAGCTATGAGATTGCTAATGATTTAGACTTTTTGTAGTTCAAGCATGATTTTTGAGGAAAATGTGAAATCAAATATTTTTGATGAAAGGCCCATTGATATTCACTATTTTATTTGTTATCAATATCCCTAGATGGCATTCAAATGGAAAAAAAGTTTTATCATGATAGATTGATATCTAGATATTTCAAAGCTATGATGATTTCATTATTTCAGCAAAAATTTCTATCGTGTTCTGCCCGCGGGTCCACTAATGTAAGTGGTATATACAAATTCTATGGTTGATATAAAAATTGGGAAAACTTGTTTTTTCATGAAGCAATTGGATTTTTAGAAAATTTATTATTTTTTCTCACCAAGGGTCTAAGCATGTTAATGTAATTTTTTGCTTATCTTCTGCGAATAATATAGAAGTTTCGTTTGAAATTTAAATCACGAACAATACAATCTTTTTTTATACTGTCTTTCCAAGTTTTTTAAAATAATTTTTATAACTCCACGTAAGACTCCTATGCGAGCCGCAGAGGATGAGAAAGCATAAGTAATCATCACTTCCAAGGGCCCTCGTTCAGAAAAAAAAAATATATATATATTGTATTATTCAGAAAAATCTTGGATGTCTTAGCTTATTTTCACGAAATTTTAATGTCGTCGGCACATTATGAGAAAAATCAATTATATTTATATCTTTAGGTCTATGGTCAGAAACAAATATTAAAATTTCTCGAAAATGTGAATTGTCATAATTTTGAGGAGGCTTACGTTTCTCAAATATGAATACATTTTTATGTAATTATGATAACACTAACAATTTCCAAGAACCATAGGCTTACAGATAGGAAAATCAAAATTCTCGTAACGTTGAAACATCCGAATGAATAACAACATTTTAACTAACAATTTTTGTTCCGCACAATCCGTAGATTACATGGAAATCCGTGAAAAATATACATCATGGAGGAGCCAGCCCACTTATTCGATTTCTTTTTAAAGTTTTTTAAATAACTGCTTATACAGTACTGAGCAATTGAAGTGGGATTTTTTTGAGAGCCTGTATTTTTGCAAAAAAAAATCGAATTTGGGAAAACCTCGATACATGGTAGATCGGAAATTTCATCAGCTTTTGATTGCGACCATGTTCGTCGTGATCGGTCAAGAATTGCGGGCGTGGGAGGCAAAAAGGTGGGGGAGTGCAAAATCAGACCTCCCGCGAGTGTCGGGATTTTAGGGTTGCGAGTGCCCCAGAGGCTCTGTGCGGTATCAAACGAAAGGGTATCACTCAGAGATTAAAAAAAGTTGCATTAGAATCGAATCCCCCACCCCCCGAGGGAGGGGTGGTGCCAAAAGGGTGAAACGGTATGTTGGGCATAATGAGAAAAGGGTTCGTCCAATCGGGTTAATTTTTTTTCGAGAATCATTTTTTTTGAGTGCTCCGTGACCCTGTGAAAAAAAATCTGAGAAAAACCGCCCCTGAAATGAAAATTCACGTGTCCCGCCGGAACACATTTTCATTCGCGAGCATTTTTTGCATCGAAAAACTCGACAAAAAATTTTTTCAATTACGCCTCTTTAAAAAAGACATTTCAACGAATGAAGTCGTATTTTTTTCATATTTTTCCTATGCCTGGTTCATCTCAACGAGGCATTTGAAAAACGCGTTGCGAATCGAGATTCTTTCGATGGTCGTGGCTTTCCACAATGGATGAGTACCACTGTTGAGGCTGTTTTCGATCAGTCGTATTCCCATCCCCACCATTTTTTCACGAGCCAATCAAAAGACTTCGTGGGACTTAGAATATTTTCGATATCTCGTGTTCGTGCTGGAGCGCGTACCATGGAGAGAGACTCCCGTGTCGATATCCAGAACTTGGAATATTTTTGCGACAAAATTTTGCTTCCTCCCGCCAATCGAGCGACTTTTTGGCGTATTTTGCGAAACTTTTAGTTTTATTAGTCATAAAGTAACGAAGATTTATATGCAATAAATTACAATACGTTTTTAAAACGTAGATTTATTTGCATGATGATAAAATAAAGAAATTTCTTTTTCCCTGATTATTTTTCAGGTAAAAATGCATGATGGCATGATTATTAATTGTATAGCAAACAAGAATGTTCAAACGTTGAAAAAAATTAGTAGCCCTGAAAAGGACCATTTATTTTATCCTTCTCGTTTTCATCGAGTTGATTTTCAAAATTTTTAATAACTCGGGGATCGAATTTTTCTATAAAAATGTTCGATACCTCGCGCGAAGTGGAAGAGAGTGCAAGCAAAAAATAATTCTCGCAGCATACCGTGCTCGTCTCGATTTTTTTTTTCTTTCATCGAGCATAGAGTTTTCCAGGTACAAAATAATTTTTGGCACTGGAAAGAGCCATTGCATTTTATTAAATTCGATCGCGTCGATCCACAAAATCCGTAAAGTCGTCGTCGTCGCTCTGAATGTGCTGAAAAAAACATGAAAACATAAATTTGGAATACCTAAAAACATCAATTTTTGACTGCAGGCAGTTGTATTCCGTTGAAAAATTTGGATGGCCCTGAAAAGGGCCGATTTTCATTTCGAGGCATCGAGTTGCGAGATGATCCAACGCTGATTCAATTAACGTAGAGTGGGGAGAGAGATGCGCACACGTCGGGCAGTGAGAGGCGACTGGAGCAAGAGCCATGCGCGCCACGGCTTTATATACACTAAAGCCAAGCGGTGGCGCATTCGGATTGGCCCGTGAAGCTAGGAAGGGGATGGCTGTGCGTACCGAGCCTCTGATTGGTCAGATGACAAGCTCCAGCATGTCTTTTGCCTATTCTTCCGAAATCAAAGATTTTTAAGGACTCGGCAAATTTTCGCGACAAAATTTTGCTTCCTCGCGCCAATCGAGCGACTTTGACGTATTTCACGAAACTTTTCGTTCATTTAGCGTGAAGTAAAGAATAATTCTATATGCAATAAATTACAATATGTTGATACAACGCAGATTTGCATGTTCAAAAAATTAAAAAATTTCTTTTTTCCTGTTTTTTTTTGCTCAAATTTTATGATGGCATGATTATTTATTTTATTGCAAACAAGAATGTGCAAACGTTGAAAGAAATTGGTAGCCCTGAAAAGGGCCGTTAATTTTTTCTTTGTTGTTTTCATTGAGTTCATTTGCAGAAAGTTCAATAACTCTGTGATTGAATTTTTCGATACTTTTCCACTTCGTGGAAGGTATCGAAATAACTCGGTGATTAAACTTTCTGTTGTACAAACATATTGTAATTTATTGCATAGAATTGTTCTTTACTTTACGTCAAATGAACGAAAAGTTTCGTGAAATACGCCAAAGTCGCTCGATTGGCGCGAGGAAGCAAAATTTTGTCGCGAAAATTTGCTGAGTCCTTAAAAATCTTTGATTTCGCAAGAATAGGCAAAAGACATGCTGGAGCTTGTCATCTGGCCAATCAGAGGCTCGGTACGCACAGCCATCCCCTTCCTAGCTTCACGGACCAATCAGGATGCGCTACCGCTTGGCTTTAGTGTATATAAAGCCATGGCGCGCATGGCTCTTGTTCCAGTCGCCTCGCGCTGCCTGACGTGTCCGCATCTCTCTCCCCACTCCACGTAAAATGAATCAGCGATAGATTCATCTCAAAACTCGATGCCACGACGCCTCGAGATAAAAATCGGCCCTTTTCAGAGCCATCAAAATTTTTCAACGGAATACAACTGCCTGCAGTCAAAAATTGATGTTTTTAGGTATTTCAAATTTATGTTTTCATGTTTTTTTCAGCACATTCAGAGCGACGACGACGACTTTACGGATTTTGTGGATCGACGCGATCGAATTCAATAAAATGTAATGGCTCTTTCCAGTGCCAAAAATTATTTTGTACTTGGAAAACTCTATGCTCGATGAAAGAAAAAAAAAATCGAGACGAGCACGGTATGCTGCGAGAATTATTTTTTGCTTGCACTCTCTTCCACTTCGCGCGAGGTATCGAACATTTTTATAGAAAAATTCGATCCCCGAGTTATTAAAAATTTTGAAAATCAACTCGATGAAAACGAGAAGGATAAAATAAATGGTCCTTTTCAGGGCTACTAATTTTTTTCAACGTTTGAACATTCTTGTTTGCTATACAATTAATAATCATGCCATCATGCATTTTTACCTGAAAAATAATCAGGGAAAAAGAAATTTCTTTATTTTATCATCATGCAAATAAATCTACGTTTTAAAAACGTATTGTAATTTATTGCATATAAATCTTCGTTACTTTACGCCTCATAAAACTAAAAGTTTCGCAAAATACGCCAAAAATTCGCTCGATTGGCGGGAGGAAGCAAAATTTTGTCGCAAAAATATTCCAAGTTCTGGATAGCGACACGGGGGTCTCTCTCCATGGTACGCGCTCCAGGACGAACACGAGATATCGAAAATATTCTAAGTCCCATGAAGTCTTTTGATTGGCTCGTGAAAAAATGGTGGGGATGGGAATACGACTGATCGAAAACAGCCTCAACAGTGGTACTCATCCATTGTGGAAAGCCACGACCATCGAAAGAATCTCGATTCGCAACGCGTTTTTCAAATGCCTCGTTGAGATGAACCAGGCATAGGAAAAATATGAAAAAAATACGACTTCATTCGTTGAAATGTCTTTTTTAAAGAGGCGTAATTGAAAAAATTTTTTGTCGAGTTTTTCGATGCAAAAAATGCTCGCGAATGAAAATGTGTTCCGGCGGGACACGTGAATTTTCATTTCAGGGGCGGTTTTTCTCAGGTTTTTTTTCACAGGGTCACGGAGTACTCAAAAAAAATGATTCTCGAAAAAAAATTAACCCGATCGGACGAACCCTTTTCTCATTATGCCCAACATACCGTTTCACCCTTTTGGCACCACCCCTCCCTCGGGGGGTGGGGGATTCGATTCTAATGCAACTTTTTTTCATCTCTGAGTGATACCCTTTCGTTTGATACCGCACAGAGCCTCTGGGGCACTCGCAACCCTAAAATCCCGACACTCGCGGGAGGCCCGATTTTGCACTCCCCAACCTTTTTGCCTCCCACGCCCGCAATTCTTGACCGATCGCAACGAGCGTGGTCGCAATCGAAAGCTGATGAAATTTCCGATCTACCATGTATCGAGGTTTTTCCAAATTCGATTTTTTTTTTGCAAAAATACAGGCTCTCAAAAAAATCCGACTTCAATTGCTCAGTACTGTAGCTTTGCATAAAATTTATGTTACATCCACAGAATATGAGCAAAGTAAGCAATCCTCACATCGACAACTCCAGATAAATATAAAATTAAAACAAAAATCACGGTTATTGTGAGTATGAAAGATCTGATTTTTTCATGATATTGGGAACCTAAGGAGAAGTATGACTTAATTCTGACGTCAGCAATATGGCGACGTAAGTAAATAGCTCGCTCGCGACTCGCATGTGACAGCGTGGTGTAGAGAGAGAGAGAGAGAGATTTGTCGTCGATTATTCTCAGCTCATTACAGATTTTGCTACTCACTACCGGACGCAAATGCAGTAAACGAGTAAAAGCAACTTTTGACCCTAGCCTAAAAAAAAAAACCACATTCTGCATCCAAACTCCGAACTCTATATCTGTATTATTGTTACGTGGACAATCTCAACAATTTTCAGAATTGATCCTAACAAACCTCGACGTTTCGCATGGTCGAGGGGGCTTTGCGCTTCCTACTTAGTCAGTTCTTAGGTTTCGCCACCAGATGAATCTAACTTTGGATCCCCGATACATTATCCGGCATCTCCGTGTCAATCCTTCTCGCAGCATTTGCATATCATCTACAGATTGCGAAAATCATTAATATTAATGAAGGGCTCTCGATCGAAAAATATTTGCTTTCTACTTTTCTTCAAAATCGGAATAAAAACATCCGAAATAATTTCAATTTTTATTGTAGTTAATGTTAACTTTAATTTGCATCATGATAAAACTTTTTATGAATTTTCATATATAATTGGCAGATTATGAAAAATAAGACATCAATATCGAAGAGTTCTCGTTCGGAAAAATATTTCTATTAGTCCCGAAAAGAATTGACCTTGAGTCTCATCATCGCCAGTATCATAAAACTGAACTGTTATTTACATATGGTTTTTTCCGGTGATATAACATCAAGAGGGAATCACTCTCCCGCTTGATATACAAATGATTTTAGAGAGGGTCTGACTTCACGTGATTTCGTGTATAAAATTCAAACAAAAAGCACGGCTGAAAAAGTATAGAGATATTGACACTGATTCACGTAAAAAATCGAATAATGAATTTGAGAAAAACTTTTTTAAACTCATGAATAATTTCAGTTTTCGGGAAGATAATGAAAAACGTTAGGCGACATCGAGATGTTAAGCTTGTGAGGAAATGGGGTAGAGCTTTTTGGTGCGAGGGCTTTAATCGCAAAGGTGACATTTCACAGCTACACGAGCTGAAGTGAAATTTATGAAAACCGACATATGTGAAGTTTGCAATTCTTGACATTTTAAAAATCACCCCTTTTTATGACTTTCGTTATAATTACCCTGAAAAGAAAAAATTTTGATATAGTAAAATAACTTTACACCGATACCGGCAGTCTGAGTATCACATTAGGAGCCCCTCCCCGATATATAGAGCCACGATAGGGACGATTTGCCTCGATTTGATACGTCGGATTATGCACCCGACAATCGCTATGGCATACAATAAGCTAATAAATAAAAATAAATGAATAAAAATCATATAAATATAAGGGTTCACGAAGGATAAGAATAACGGAAAGATAATGGAGGAATTGACGGGTTTGAGAGCCAAACTATACACCCCCCCGCCCCCCCCGCCAAGTATATATTTATCATAAATTTTTTAAATAATTTTTATCTGTTCTGATAATCATTTTTATACATTGCATTTTCATACATTGCATTTAAAAATAAAAATAAAAATATTTAGAAATCTATAAATTTTGGAAATTGAGAAAAAAATGTGTGTGTGTGTGTGTGTGTGTGTGTGTGTGTGTGTGTAAATGTATGTATGTGGATGTGTTTATACTCCTCATTTAGATTCCTCGACGAAGGGCTTTGTAGAGAGTGCACCCCTAGCTGCACTGCAAACCTCAATGCATCAGGGAGAGAGAGAGAGAATTAGTGTCAAATTTTCAGCATCCTCATAACTTCTATTTTAAAACTCAGAGTGAACGGCCGTACAAAATCAAAAAATTAAAATGAGTACAGTGCGAAACAACAGCGATATAAAGGGCATTATTAAATTTCTGATCAAACGTTTTTCCCCACTGAGAGTGGCGTTTTTTCCTCAAGAGTGCATACGGGATGTACGTTTGATTAATCGGGGAGCAGCATTGCGTAAACTGCGGAGAATTCTGTATGCTGCGCGAAAAATGGATTTTATAGCAGCGTTTAATCTCGGGTTGCTACATACATTCGATGTACTGGACTCAGCCGTTCGGCTGATCCGATTATTCAATTGGCAAAATGTAAATCGTC